>JAESUZ010002186.1:0-30000 GCA_017311185.1 Proteles cristata cristata
AATCTCCGCTCGGTGCATGGAAAGACCGTACTTGCCAAATACCTGCACACCAGGTCCCCTCGCGACAACTGGTCCTGGGGGAGGCTGAGCACACAAACTGCTTCTTTGTGCCACTCCTGGAGGTTGCATTTCAGAGCGGCGGGGCGCCTGCCGCCATTGTAACTCCAGGGCAGCTGGGACCCCTGAAAGAGCTGCGCAGACACCAGGCGTCCACGCTCCTGGCTGGCTAGAACTCGAGAGGGAAGGCAAAAAGCTAAAAACTGGGAAATTTGCCAGAGTTCGTGTTTCGGGTGACGAGCCATAGAGAGACCCGGTTTTCCTCACTCCAGCGGCGGCGCGCCTGCCGCCATTGTAGCTCCAGGGCGCTGGGACCCCTGAGAGAGACGCGCAGACACCAGGCGTCCGCGCTCCTGGCTGGCTGGAACTCGAGAGGGAAGGCAAAGACATAAAAACTGGGAAATTTGCCTGTGAGTTCGTGTTTCAGGTGACGAGCCATAGAGAGACCCGGTTTTCCTCACTCCAGCGGGCTCGGGCTACGCGGACCCGGCAGGCAAGCCCCCGCGCATGCGCGCCAGCCCGACCCAGAGAAGGAAGCAGCGATTCTGACTCCGCCCCCAGAGCTCAACAGGGAGCCTGGAATAGCCCGAGGGGGTTGTCTGGGACGCTGTGTCTAAGGCAACTTCAGCAGGGCACGCGGACTGGGATTTGGAGACTGGAACTGGCCTGGGTTGAAGAGTGCAACCAACTTCGGCTGCGTCCCCGGAACGGGGAGTTGACATGCCAAAAAAAAAAGCGAGCTGCAGCGCGGGGTTCAAGAAGGGACTGGAGCACCGTCACTCTCCTCCCCAC
Source organism: Proteles cristata cristata (assembly GCA_017311185.1). Lineage (NCBI taxonomy): Eukaryota > Metazoa > Chordata > Mammalia > Carnivora > Hyaenidae > Proteles > Proteles cristata. Next base: position 850 of record JAESUZ010002186.1, read on the forward strand.
AATCGCCAAGGCAGAACCCCCGCCTGAGGCATCAGATCACGCCACGCCCATCCCTGCCTGAGAGGTGCCCTCCTCCCTTTTTTTTTTCTCTTTCCTTTTTCCTTTTTTTTCCTTTTTTTTGTTTTTTTTTCCTTTTTTTGTTTTCTTTCCTTTTTTTTCTTCTTTTTTTTCCCTTTCTTTTCTCTTTTTTTTTTCTTCTTTCTCTTTTCTCGCTTTTTTCCCCAAAACACTGACCTGATTAACTCTGGTCGCCAGCTTGCTTAAACAATCACAAGTCCATTCTGTAAATGTAAATTCTACACCTACCGACCTTTTCAGCTATTTCTCTCAGGAGTAATTAGACTATATAGTTTCTCTGGATAATTCCAGCATCCTTCTCTCACCCATCCAACCATATTCTACCCTTTACCTCTTTGAAAAAAGCTTCTTATCCCTTCTGCCTGTTCATTCTATTTCCAAATCTGCCTTGTCTCACCCTGCCTTCTCTCTTTTTCTCTATGCTCTTCAACCAGCGCTGCATACACACGGCTATTTAACTGTAGCTGGGAAATCCAGGTATATGCTTTAAACCGTTCTTTGTCCGTCGGTTATCTTCTTTTTTTTTTCCTTTTCTTTTCCCCTTTTTTGACCCATTTATGTACTTTATACTCCATATTATTCGCCCTCCCTGCTCCATCTTATCTCTTAACCTTTTCGTTTTCCCTCTCGCTTTGCATGTTAGTTGAATTAGCCTGTGCGTTTGTGTGCTCCTTCTCCCTGTGTGTTTGTCTGTCTGTTTTCTTTTCCAGGGCTACCTCAAGAAACAAGCTAGAGTACACAAGGTGGAGAGTCCCAAATATCACTACGAATAGGAAAATAAAATAACCAAGGTCCCAACAAGAGAGACCGAGGGATACTATTCAAAAAACACTCTCTGAAAGGATAAGACCTAGAAAGTCAAAGAGTCTTCTTGGATAGAGCAGCGCTCATAGAAACAAAGAGCATAACAGGTCTTTAAAACCAACAAGAGCCGGAAAGCTAACTAAAATGACGAAACGAAAGAGCTCTCCTCCAAAAAACTCCAAGAAGAAATGACAGCGAATGAACTGCTCAAAACAGATATCAGCAGCATAATTGAACAAGATTTTAGAATAATAATGGTAAAATAAATAGCAGGGTTTGAAAAAAACATAGGGGACATCCAAGAAACTATGGCTACAGACAGAATGGAAAATAAAAATAGGCATGAAGAATTAAAAAATGCGATAAATGAGATACATAATAAATTAGAGGCCTCCAATGCACGGATTGAAGAGGGAGAAAGGAGAATAAGTGATTTAGAAGACACCATTATAGAAAAACAAGAAGCTGACAAAAAGAGACAAACTGATCCAGGAACAGGAAAGAAGAATTCGAGAGCTCAGCAACACAGTCAAACGCAACAATATCCATATCATAGGAATCCCAGAAGAGGAAGAGAGAGGGAAAGGTGCTGAAGGAGTCCTGGAACAAATTATAGCAGAGAACTTCCCCGACCTGAGGAAGGAAGTCAATGTGGAAATACAAGTGGCTCAGAGGACTCCCCTCAGACGTAACTTGAATCGATCTTCTGCACGACATATCATTGTAAAAATGGCAAAATACAAGGACAAAGAGAGAATTTTGAAAAAAGCTATGGAGAAAAGGGCCCTAACATACAAAGGGAAACCCATCAGAGTGGTGACAGACCTATCTACTGAAACGTGGCAGGCCAGAAAGGAATGGCAAGAGATCTTCAATGCGATGAACAGTAAAAATATGCAGCCAAGAATCCTCTATCCAGCAAGCCTGTCATTCAAAATAGAAGGAGAGATAAAAACCTTTCCAAACAAACAGAAATTGAAAGAATTTGACACCACGAAGCCAGCCCTACAAGAAATCCCGACGGGGATGCTCTGAAGGAAAGGTTGCAAGGAACAAAGATTCCAGAGACACCACCACAAACATGAACCCTACAAAAGATACAGAGACTCTAAACCCACATATTTCAATAATAACACTGAATGTAAATGGGCTGAATGCTCCAATCCAAAGACATAGGGTAGCAGAATGGATTAAAAAACAAAATCCATCTATATGCTGTCTACAAGAAACTCATTTTAGACGGGAAGATACCTTCAGATTAAAAGTAAGAAATTGGAGAAATATATATCATGCTACAGGAAATCAAAAGAAAGCCGGAGTAGCGATCCTTATAGCAGACAAACTGGACTTTAAATTAAAGACAATCACAAGAGATGAAGAAGGGCACTACATAATAATTACAGGGTCCATCCATCAGGAAGAACGAACAATCATAAATGTCTACGCACCAAATATGGGAGCACCTAAATATCTAAAACAATTAATCACAAACAGAAATAAGCTTATAGATAAGAATGTGCTAATAGCAGGGGATTTTAATACTCCGCTTACAGCAATGGATAGGTCAACCAGACAGAAAATCACTAAAGAAATAATGGACTTGAAAGACACATTGGACCAGATGGATCTGACGGATATATTTAGAACTTTATATCCTGAGGCCAAGGAATTTACTTTCTTCTCAAGTGCGCATGGTACATTCTCCAAGATAGATCACATACTGGGACATAAAGCAGCCCTCAATAAATATAAAAGAATAGAGATCATACCATGCACACTGTCAGATCACAATGCTTTGAAACTTGAAATCAATTACAGGAAGAAGTCTGGAAAACTTCCAAAAACATGGCGGTTAAAGAACACCCTTCTAAAGAATGAATGGGCCAATCAGGCAATTAGAGATGAAATTAAAAAATATATGGAAACAAATGAAAATGAAAACACAACCATTCAAAATCCATGGGATGCGGCAAAGGCAGTCCTAAGAGGAAAGTACATTGCTCTCCAGGCCTATTTCAAGAGATTAGAAAAAGCGCAAGTCCAAAGTCTAACAGCTCACCTAAAGGAACTAGAGGCAGAGCAAAAAGAACGCCCTAAACCCAGTAGAAAAAGAGAAATAGTAAAAATTAGAGCAGAAATAAACAACATAGAGACCAAAGAAACAACTGAACAGATCCATGAAACCAAGAGTTGGTTTTTTGAAAAAGTAAACAAAATTGACAAACCTCTAGCCAGACGTATCCAAAAGAAAAGAGAGAGCACCCAAATGGACAAAATTATGAATGAAAATGGACTTATTACAACCAACCCCTCAGAAATACAAGCAATTATCAGGGAATACTATGAAAAATTATATGCCAACAAATTGGACAACTTAGAAGAAATGGACAAATTCCTAAACACACACTCACTACCAAAATTCACACGGGAAGAAATAGAAAACCTAAACAGACCCATAACGAATGAAGAAATTGAATCAGTGATCAAAAATCTCCCAACAAATAAGAGCCCTGGACCTGATGGCTTCCCTGGGGAATTCTACCAGACATTTAAAACAGAATTAATCCCAATTCTTCTCAAGCTATTCCCAAAAATAGAAATCGAAGGAAAACTCCCAGACTCATTTTATGAAGCCAGCATCACTCTGATTCCCAAGCCAGACAGAGATCCAGCAAAAAAAGAGAACTACAGGCCAATATCCCTGATGAATACGGATGCAAAAATTCTCAACAAGATCCTTGCAAATCGAATCCAGCAGCACATAAAAAGAATCATCCACCAAGATCAAGTGGGATTCATTCCTGGGTTACAGGGCTGGTTCAACATTCGCAAATCAATCAATGTGATACATCATATCAATAAAAGAAAAGATAAAAACCATATGATCCTGTCAATAGATGCAGAAAAAGCATTTGACAAAATACAGCATCCCTTCTTAATAAAGACTCTCGAGAAAGTTGGGATAGAAGGAACCTACTTAAACATCATCAAAGCCATCTATGAGAAGCCTTCAGCGAACATCATCCTCAACGGGGAAAAACTCAGAGCTTTCCCCCTGAGATCAGGAACATGACAGGGATGCCCACTCTCACCAGTGCTGTTTAACATAGTGCTGGAAGTCCTAGCATCAGCCATCAGAGACCAAGAGGAAATTAAAGGCATCAGAATTGGCAAAGAGGAAGTCAAACTTTCCCTCTTCGCAGATGACATGATACTCTACATAGAAAACCCGACAGACTCCACCAGAAGCCTACTAGAACTGATCCAAGAATTCAGCCAAGTGGCAGGGTACAAAATCAACGTTCAGAAATCGGTTGCATTTTTATACACCAACAATGAAGCAACAGAAAGAGAAATCAAGAAACTGATCCCATTCACAATTGCACAAAAAACCATAAAATACCTCGGAATAAACCTAACCAAGGATACAAGAGATCTGTATGATGAAAACTATCGAAAACTTATGAAGGAAATTGAAGAAGACACAAAGAAATGGAGAAACATTCCATGCTCATGGATAGGAAGAATAAATATAGTTAAGATGTCATTACTACCTAAGGCACTCTACACATTCAATGCAATGCCAATCAAAATTGCACCAGCATACTTCTCAAAACTAGAACAAACTATCCTCAAATTTGTATGGAACCACAAAAGACCCCGAATAGCCAAAGTAATCCTGAAAAATAAAACCAAAACGGGAGGGATCACCATCCCAGACTTTAGCCTCTACTACAAAGCTGTCATCATCAAGACAGTATGGTATTGGCACAAAAACAGACACATAGACCAATGGAACAGAATTGAGAACTCAGAAGTGGACCCAAAAGTATACAGCCAACTAATCTTTGACAAAGCAGGAAAGACTATCCGATGGAAAAAAGACAGCCTTTTTCACAGATGGTGTTGGGAGAACTGGACAGCAACATGCAGAAGAATGAAACTAGATCATTTTCTCACACCATGCACAAAAATAAACTCAAAATGGATAAAGGACCTGAACGTGAGACAGGAAACTATCAACACCCTAGAGGAGAAAGCAGGAAACAACCTCCGTGACCTCCACCGCAGCAACTTCTTACTTGACACATCCCCAAAATCAAGGGAATCAAGAGCAAAAATAAACTGTTGGGACCTTATCAAGATTAAAAGCTTTTGCACAGCCAAGGAAACAACACAGAAAATTAACAGGCAACCAACGGAATGGGAAAAGATAGTTGCAAATGACATATCAGATAAAGGGTTAATATCAAGAATCTACAAGGAACTCACCAAACTACATGCCCGAAAAACAAACAACCCAGTGAAGAAATGGGCAGAAGATATGAACAGACACTTCTCCAAAGAGGACATCCAGATGGCCAACAGACACATGAAACGATGCTCAGCATCCCTCCTCATCAGGGAAATACAAATCAAAACCACACTGAGATACCACCTCACGCCAGTCAGAGTGGCTAAAATGAGCCAATCAGAGAACTCTAGATGCTGGCGAGGATGTGGAGAAACGGGCACCCTCCTACACTGTTGGTGGGAATGTAAACTGGTACAGCCCCTCTGGAAAACAGTGTGAAGGTTCCTCAGGAAACTAACAATAGAACTCCCCTAGGACCCAGCAATAGCACTGCTAGGAATTTACCCAAGGGATACAGAAATGCTGAGGCATAGGAGCACATGTACCCCAATGTTCATAGCAGCACTCTCCACAATAGCTAAAACATGGAAAGAGCCTAAGTGTCCATCAACAGATGAATGGATCAAGAAGATGTGGTTTATCTATACCATGGAATACTACATGGCAATGAGAAACAATGAAATCTGGTCATGTGTAGCAACATGGATGGACCTTGAGGGTGTTATGCTGAGCGAAATAAGTCAGGCAGAGAAGGACAAATATCATATGTTTGCACGTATAGGAGAATTAGGAGGAACTTGACGGAGGAACAAGGGGGAGAAGAAGGGGGGAAATGGTGGGGGAAAGGGAGAGAGGCAAACCATGAGAGACTCTTGAATGCTGACAAAAACTGAGGACTGATGGATGTGGGGGGAGGGGGGATGGACATGAAGGAGGACACTTGTGGGGATGAGCACTGAGTGTTATGTGGAAACTAATTTGACAACAAACTATTTGTAAAAAAAAACATTAAAAAATAATTTAAAAAATAAAAAGGATGTTTTAAAAAAAAAATAAATTGTTATTTGTCTTTTCACTTGTTCCATAGGTATGTATGATTAAATTCACTTAAATTAAATTTCACTTCTGAAAAAGGTATCAGGATGTAGAAGACGACTCACCCAGCAGTCAAATACCACAGGGAATGTGGCTTAGAGGTGAGCAGTTGTTAAAAGCAAGTGTCATATAAGATAGGACACTTCCTACAACGGTTCTGTCTGAGGCTCTAGAGGCTGAAAGTAAAATAGTACATGCCCAGTCACTACTAAGTGTCATGGAGAAGCTGGATTGCCCCTTTAGGAAATGGTCCTTGATGGATGTAAAAGTGGCTGAGATGGAAGATTCTCTGGGGGAGATTTGTGTGTGATAATGAGCAACCAGTCCTTCCATAGGAAGAAGGGGAGAAGGAAGTGAAGTTAGTTAGGAGAGAGAACAAAAGCTGATCCTTCACATTCCCTCCCACTCTGTCCACAGAACCTTCCAGGTCTCAAGGGTTTTGAGCTGGGTTAGAGGAAAATCTCTACATTGGGTAAAAGTTAGAAGTTTTGATGTTTTCATACTACTGGATATTTCTATTACTCAAATATAAATCTTGGGAAAAAGAGTGATTGAAGTCACCAAGAAAAGTACGGGAAAAGTTATAGGGCCAATTTATGATTCCTTCCAAGAAATAAGAAGACACAAGTTCTTAGGTTAGGTTTAAAGGCACTATGTGTGTGCCTTTGTACGTTTGTGTGTGAGAGAGATCCTATTGAATTCAGCTGGTTTAACAATAGCTGGGATTTACAAAGTGCTGACTACGTGCCTGGCACTGTTCTGTTTCATGTGTTAAGTTATTCAATGTTCACAGCAACTCTGTGAAACAGGTACTATTATTACCCTTATTTTACACATGAGGAAGTTGAGATTCAGAGAGGTTAAGCAATTTGCCAAGGCCACATACCCAAGAAGTGGAGAACCTGGGATTTAGACCCAGGGATATAGCTCAGGAGTACTAGTCTTAATCACACCACATTTTTAAAAAAGAATTTTAAAAAATGTTTATTTATTTTTGAGAGGGAGAGAATAGAAGGGAGGGGGAGAGAGAGAGAGAGAGAGAGCTCAAGTAGGGGAGAGGCAGAGAGAGAGAGAGACACACACAGAATCTGAAGCAGGCTACAGGCTCCGGGCTGTCAGCATAGAGCCCGATGTGGAGCTTGAACCCACCAACTGTGAGATCATGACCTGACATGAAGTTGGATGCTTAACCAACTGAGCCACCCAACTGCCCCACACTACATTTTGCTTGTTCTCTGAGAAAACAGTTCTCAAAAGATGCTGTGAGACTTACAAGAAAAGAAGTTCTGAATGAGCTAGTTAGAGCAATGGTCTGGAAGCAGCAGTAGGAGGATGTCAAGTGCCAACACTTTGGAACACCAAATGGAACTTGGGTGCAAGGTCATTCTGGGGGCTGCGGCAGATTTTCACCCCAGGACTCTCAGTAGACCTGGGATGGTGGGCTGACCAATAGAAAAGATATTCTTTTTCTTTTAATTAAAAAACCTTTTTAAAATGTTTATTTATATTTTATTTTATTTTTTTAAAATTTTAAAATGTTTTTTATTTATTTCTGAGAGAAAGAGAGAGAAAAACAGCATGAGCAGGGGAGGGTCAGCGAGAGATGGAGACATAGAATCTTAAAACAGGCTCTAAGCTCTGAGCTGGCTGTCAGCACAGAGCCCAACGCGGGGCTCAAACCCACTAACAGTGAGGTCATGACCTGAGTCGAAGTTGGATGCCTAACCAACTAGCCACCCAGGTGCCCCTGTTTATTTATATTTTAGAGAGAGACAGAGATAGAGAGAGCAGGGGAGGTGCAGAGAGAGACATATAGTCTGAGGCAGGCTCTAGGCTCTGAGCTGTCAGCACAGAGCTGAAGGCGAGGCTCAAACTCTAGAATCAAAAGATCATGACCTGAGCTGAAGTCAGACACAGCTAACTTGGCCACCTAGGTGCCCCTAGAAAAGATATTCTTAGACATAGGTCCAATGAAGTCTTTAAAAAAATATCACATAATCTGTTTTTTTTCCCCTTTTGCTTCTGCTCTGGCCCCCCACTGTCTGTGCTCCTTTTTCTTTTGAATTATCAAAAGGCTAATGCAAAGAGCCATTGTACAATTATGCTCCTCCTTCAACTCCAAGACTGAACCTAAAAGCTTTTCTGATTAACTAAGTACTAAGTACCATACTTCATGCATAATGCTCATCATAATGCTCATCTTTGTATGCAAGGACTCCAGACAGCTCCAGAATGTACCCAAAATTATTTGATTTGATTAATCATTCTAACAAAGCCTTATTTCCATAATAAATTATACATAATGGAGAATATATTAATAAAAATGTGTAGATACATTATTGTAGGGTTCAAATTTTCCAACCTTGAAAGTCAGAGAATAGAAAGTCATCATTTTCATGAATTCTATTACCTCCTCACACTTTTTATATCACTATAATGTAATGAAAGTCATTTTATTGCATTAATGCAAAATCTAATGTCAAAATAATGAGGTTGCATTGAAGTTTACAGCAGGAAAACTAAGAAACCTGAGTATTTCTTTCTTATTTTATTCATTCTGGCCATAGCACCTAAAGTGCCCCAACTAATCCTGCCAGTCATCTGTGAGAAGGTGGTTGGAAATAGTGAGGAATCAGAGAAAGACAGTTAAATGGGAAGTCCTAGTAAAGTCACCAAGGAAAGAGCTGAATTATCCTTTCTTAGTATAACCTCTCATCTTCCAACCTGAAGATGAGCTCTTAAAAGAGTAAACCTTGGATAGGTTCTATATAAAACTCAAGTTTTTCTAAACCAATTTTTCTTATCAAATTAATACGTGTACATAGTTAAAAAGGCAAGTGATACAAAATTCCACATAAAACTCTCAACTGAATCTAGAAAAATTCAATTATATGATATAATAAGGGGCAATATTGTTAAGAAAATAATTACGGTGAGTCCAGTACAGATCATAGGAACCAATCACCAATTCATTTAATCACACTGGAATTCATGTTATTGTGGGGTGTGTCATCAAGGGGTTTTCCCATAGTTCCAAAATTCATAGTTAAAAGCAGAAATTCTTCCTCACCCATTTTTTTACACCCTTAGTTCCTGTCCTCAGACATAAACTCCATCAACATTTTGAGCTGTTTCTACTGGTTTGGACATTTATATTTTTAGATAATATTTTGGGATAAATCAACAGCATTATATTATTGTGATATCTGAATATTATTCACTAAGCGGTTAAGAAATATACCATGATTTTGGTTCCTTTCTTGCATAATGTTTTCAATGAACTTTTACTTATCTAGTTTTTTATGTTTATCCTCAATTTTTTCCACATGAACCATCAGATCTGTCATACATGAATTTAATTTTCCAAATGCTCAAGTATATCAGAATATCATCTCTTTATAATGTAGTTTCAGCTTACTTCAGAGTGGCAAATAATCAACACCAGGTTTGTTGTACTCTGGTGTTGTAGCAAAAAGTCAAAGAGAATAAAACAGAGGGTAGTCAGCTTTAGTTTTATTTCATTACATCTTTGGGGAAAGTCTACTGTTTAATGTATACTTGTGCTACCTTAAACTAATTCCTGTATATTTCTAGTTTTTGAAAGTAGAATAGATATTTGGTTGTAGATTTAAAAGCGAATTCATTTATGCAAGCATTCATTAATTAACTCAATGTTTAACAGATATTTTCAACAGATTTTGTCCAAAACTTAATCAACTGTTTTTAATCTACCAAAATGGTAATTTCATGTGATTCAAATTAATGCTATATGTCTGGTGCTCTGTTAAGCACTTAGGCATAATAGTCTCATCCAGTCCCTTGCTTTACAAACGGGAAAGGAAAACAAAGCTGGCTTGTAAAGATCATCGATAAAGCTATTATAAGAACAGTAAAGAATAATACAGTTCTACAAACTAAACAAAAATAGGATTGTTAGCAGACGCATTGGAGGTGTAGTTTTACTTCCTGGAGATTTATGGTTCCTGTGGTAGTTTATTTTTCTGTTACTTTACTGTTCTAAATTTGAGCAGTTGCTGAAGCCCTATGTCATAGTACTTAAAAACAAAACAAAAAAAACCTCTTCCTAAAATGTAAACAAATAACACTATACAGCGGGAGAGGCTGAAAACATGCTTATTTATTTTCATGTTAAGGTAGAAAAATCTTTAGTCTCCTGAGTAAATACTCATTATCTTAATTGACTTCTGGCTAGTCAAGTCTTCAGGTAGATAAAAAATAGTCCATGAGTTAAATACATTTGCTGAAAACTACAGAATTGGAACAAAGACAACATTTGAATTTCACTGTGAAACCTGAAAATCTAATACAGTAGTCATGATTTAGTCATGCTGCTTTTTCCAGAAATGATCAATAGAAGAAATGAGAACTACGTTATTTGCAAGCATGTACTGGTAAGAGAAAGTCCAAATAGAGGAGTTGAAGAGGAAAGAAACAAAACTGTTCCATTAAAAAGGTGTTTAAGGGGCTTATTCTCCCTCAGCGTGAATGCATATAAATTCCATTAGTGTTAATAGGACCTAAATACATGACCCAAGGGGAGAATAGAGTGACTTGTGTGTATGTGGTTAAATGAAGTCTAGGAAAAGTCAATTAAAAGCCACAAATGGTGGTTTAGGAGCCTAATAGACCTACAGATATCTGGAAGAGAGGCATTTAATTAATCAAAAGAACAATGCATTTTTCTTTTGCTAAAGACAAAAGTTATAAAATTGGCAAAGAGAAAATGAACCTAGACTTAGCTCTCAGCATCACTGCTTAAAGTTAAGGGTTATATTGTTGCATCCCAGATGGTAAACCTGACCCTTTGTTAAGGGTTTATAATTCACATTCAGATTGGAATATTGAGTTATATAAGGAATCAAAATCCACTGACCATTTTTCCTAGCTTTCACAATCAGAAAGGAGAGGGAGAGAGAGAGAGAGAGAGAGAGAATCACTTATATAGAAACAAAATTCTGGCTTTTTTTATTTACAAAAGAGAACATAATCAGGAAAGCATAATCAAACCATATTTAAAAAAAAATCCAGGGGCACTTGGGTGGCTCAGTCACTCGAGCATCTGACTTCAGCTTAGGTCATGATCCCGTGGCTTGTGGGTTTGAGCCCCTCATCAGGCTCTATGCTGACAGCTCAGAGCCTGCAGTCTGCTTCGGATTCTGTGTCTCCCTCTCTTTCTGCCCCTCCCCTGCTCATTTTCTCTCTCTCAAAAGTAAACGTTAAAAAATTTTTTTAAAAAATCCATAATGGTATGAGAACTACTAGATGGAAATCTCTTAATCAAGGGAGACATTGTTTTTGGAAGAATAGTTTGAAATTACTTTGCTATAGTTCAAGTGAATAATAAAGTTTTTTTTTTAATCGAGAAGAGATAGGAAACTAGGGATGTTTTCCCTTAGAGTAAAAAGCTGGAGGTTACAAATAAAGATTTTCTTTAGGAATATTTATTACTTATGTCCCATAAGCCAAAAGTTACTTGAAACCAGGCATACTGTAATCCTCAACTTTATTCCTCATAATTCTATGTGTATTAAGTAGGCACTCAAACATTTAAGTAGAGAAGAATACATGAACATGAATGTAGATTTGAAAAAAAATAATGCTTTACCTGAAGCATTTTCTTTGAAGTGTTCCATCTGTCCTCTGCTTTTGGAAAACAGTTGAATTTAGCACTGACAAATGCTTTAGAAGGAAATTAAGTACATTCAAATTTATGTGATCTCTTTTCTAGTAAAAGGAACTACATTTAGGAGGAGAAGAATGTGAGTGGATTCTATTTTGGCTAAGTTTAATAAGAAGCAGATCTTAGAGGGACTTGATATCATACACTTGCATTTAGCTTTAATCCTTCACTCTATGGTATCTCCAGCATTATGGCACTGATGTCATGCTTGCTGTAAAGTAGTAAGTCTCTAAGATTGCTATCTTCTTCCTACTCACTTTATTTCTAATCATTTGAAAGGGTCCTTTATACTTTAGGATCTAATACAGCTATGTTTTTGAAATAGAAGCTTTAAAAATTTGCACATTTACAGGACTAGCACCGGGTGTATAGACATGTCTATGACTGTTCATGTCAACTAGTTAGGCAAAATTAAATATGGGAAGTCTAAGAAGACTATATACTGGGTCATTACATTTCTTTACTGATAGTATGCATAAGGTAGTACCTGAACCAAAAGTGTGAATTTTTTCTTTTAGGTTTATTTATTTTACAGATACAAAGTGTGAGTAGAGGAAGACACAGAATCTGAAGCAGGCTCCAGGCTCTGAGCTGACTCCACAGAGCCCGATGTGGGGCTCCAACTCACTGACCATGAGATCATGAACTGAGCTAAAGTCAGAAGCTTAATCGACTGAGCCACCCAGGTGCTCCGGTGAATTTAGTTTTAACGTAAACACTAACTAGGACAGTGATGTTGCTGAGTTGGAGCTGCTGAAGGTTCAGGGATAGAAAGGGTGAGTGGGAAGCTGAAAACTATCTCAATACAGTGGGAGGTGGGTGATCTGTGTAGCACAAATGAAAAAGGAATTAAAGGGGCTCCACAATACCAAGTGTTGGGGAGGATGCACAGCAACTGGAACTCCCTTACACAACTGGTGGAGTACAAATTGTTGTGACCACTTTGAAAAATTGTGTGGCAGTAGCTATTAAGACTGAACACTTGCAAATCATATGAATCTGCCTTCTCCTAGATGTACCCTCTTTTTTTTAATGTTTATTTATTTATTTTGAGAAAGAGAGAATGAGCAGGGAAGGGGCAGAGGGAGAGGGAGAGAGAGAATCTCAAGCACACTCTGTGCTCCCAGAGCAGAGTTTGATGTGGGGCTTGAACTCACAAACTGTGAGATCATGACCTGAGCTAAAACCAAGAGTCGGAATGTGTATCAGGTGTTCCTCTAGGTACACATTGAAGGATACTCATTGTACACTAATGATTCATGCAGTTTTCTGGTTTTGTATGCATATTAACTTTCAATAAAAAATTTCCCTCATCCTCAAATAAGTATAGGTCCTGTGGAACCTCAGGAACTGGAGGCATTAAGAGAGGAGCTTTAGGAAGAAAGGGTGATGTAGAGCTTCAAACAGGAAGAAAAGTTGGGAGGTGGTAGGGTCAATGTATCCAGCCTATAATCTAGGGGAACAGAATGAGTACTTGGGTAAAACCTTAGGTTGTGGTAAATAACAATATTGACCGATTGCTAATATTCAAAAGATCTAAGGAGATCCAAGCTTGAGTCAGAATAGAGACAAATATGGATTACCAATGAGTAACACTAGAGGCAAGGACAAGCTGGAATACCCGAGTTCAGAAAGTAAAACTTCCTGTTGAGGTATGAGCAGTGTGTCACATAGTGGCTTGGAATGGCCTGCCAAACCGTATTTGGGTTTAAAGGTCTTTGGCCCATGGGTGAGCCCTTGGTAACTTTTTATGGCTTATACAGAAGGCTAGAGAAAAAAATGACATGACTTACCGTTTTATTTATAAATCACTTACTCATATAGTCACTCCCTACACTTGTAAATTGCCCCCTATTTTTCACACCATGTTCTGACTTCTATATGTAAAACATGGTGTAACAACTATACTAGCTTTTATCTATAGACTCTCTTTTATCTAGTGTACTAGCTTTTATCAGAATTTATTAATTCTGAGTCTCTCATCAATGCAGGAGTGTGATTAAGATTGATAGACCCAAAGTAAAATTTGTGCTGATACATGAATCTTATGTAAAGTGAAGCAGTAATAAAAGTGAACAATTATTGAGTACTTGCTGTATATTAGGCACTGTCCTTAGCACTTTACATATATTGTCTTCTTAATATTTACAACTATCATGCTCAGGGAAAAAAAGGCACTGAACGATAAGGGGCAGAGCCAGGGTTCAAGACCAGGTTAGTCTGACTTCAAACTGTATGCTGTTTTCAAATTGTAAACTGTATCCTGTCAACTATATTTAACCATAAGATGTAGAAATACTTTGAAACCTCAGTGAATGTACCTGTAAGCCTCCCTTAGTTCAGCCCTTACTGAAAAGAGAAGGCTGTCCTCACCAGCTAGATCTTTTTTCTTTCTTTCAACAATGAAAGCTAAAGTATATCCACAGGAAGTACTCAGAAGGTGACAGACAGAAGGTGACAGAGGCAGTGGGAGATTTTTCTCAGGCAAAAGCTGGTGATCAGTTGGCAAAGACACCAAAATAATACTCCTGCACATCTGAATGGTGCCCCTCATGGTAACCCCCTCTGCTTGGCCTGTGGCCTTGCTCTCGCCCCCCTCCCACTTGCAGGGTCCATTTTCTCTATTATCATTCCTCAATGCACGCTGGATTCTCTTCTTTTCTTTCTCTTATTGTCTATGAAAAATAGAGCCCCATGTTTTCCTCTTTTTGGAAGAACAAGGAGTGGTGGATTTCTCTCTCTTCTCTTTTTTAATGTTTATTTATTTTTGAGGGAAGGAGAGAGATAGAGTGTGAGGGGGGGAGGGGCAGAGAGAGAGCAGAGACAAAGAATCCAAAGCAGGCTTCAGACTCTGAGCTGTCAGCATAGAGCCTGAGGCAGGATTGGACCCATGAACCTCCAGATCATGACCTGAGCGGACATGGAACACTTAACTGACTGAGCCACCCAGGCCCAGAAGTGGTGAATCTTTAAATGCCTCATTTCTTCATCTCTGTGGGGACAGGGTCAATGCACACAGAAGTCATCAACTTAAATATACAGAAAGGACACACGTGACTGGAAGGGTGGTCACCTCCAGTTTTTATATAGAATAATAAGGTTGAATGTGTGTGTGTGTGTGTGTGTGTGTGTGTGTGTGTGTAGGGGAGTGTGGATTTGAACCTAAAATCTGCTGATTCCAAGGAGAGGGTCTGGAAGCTGCATTTATACAGAGCTTTTCATTAGATTGAGAAAGTGAAATGCGCAGGGTGTAAAGGACAGCAGGGGAGGACTGATGGGAAATGTGGTGAATTGAAGAAATTAAGCTCTCCCTGAGGAGGCAGCTTCTACTTAGCTCCAGCTGATGGCTGCCATTTGGCAATGAGGACAGTTGCCAGATCTTCTGAATTTTCAGAAGATGGAAATCCAGATTTTTTTAAAATGGGAAATCTCCTATTTTTAAAACACTGTGTGGGCCAAACCAAACACGTTTGTGGGCTGAGTTCAGTCTGTGGCCTACCATTTTCAGACCTTTGATTTATAGTTCTCACAGAACATGACATTTCTGTTCCAATTTGTAATCTCAAGGCTTGTTACTTTCAGACTCAGTTCATTTCTGTACTTTACCTTCCTCCTTCACTCCTTTATTATTTATACACACGTCTGACTCCCCCTCAAGATTATGCCTTATTCTGATGGCACAGCTTGCATCTTTTCCAATTTTATATCTTTTCTGTGAATTACTATAGTGCTTAAAATAGCGCAACACTCAGGAAGTACTGGTTAAACAAATGTTTGTTAAATAATGCATTTTCAAAGCTGGTCAAAGGGAACTTGAAGCTCTACTTGGGGTCCATTTACAGAAACATGATTTGCCAAAAAACAAATACCTGAAAGCCATTTTGGGATTTCTACCTCCAGTGATACTTGACTATAATTCAGCCCAACTTTCACATAAAATAAACTAAAATATCTCCACAAAATATAGAAAACATCTTATGAATAGCATCAAAGACCTAACAAGATAGTGAGGAGTTACTCTGAGAGAACAGGGATAGAATAAGAGCATAAACTGGTGAACTGAGGAGTCTTTTTTTTCCTGCAGGCATCAGCCATGTGTAGGAGGTGATAGAGAAGAGGAGAAAGAGCTCCTAAGTAGGGTAAGACTGGAAAACAAGATGGAGACCTTGGAGACTCACCCACTGCCCTTTAACTGGGATACTCCCCATATCCTTGCCTTGCTCACATTAGATATGTGGCCTTTCTGGGGAAATAGCTGAGCAGTGCTTTGGGCTTTAGGGACAACTGTGGAAGCTCAGTTACATCTGAGGTCAGAAACCTCATGTGACATACCATTTGCAGTGGGACAGTTTGGTTAGTTGGCTTTCTTCAGCTTCCTTCTTTTGTAACTCACTCTGATAAGGCTAATCTTTTTTTAATGTTTATTTTTGAGAGAGAGAGAGACAGAGAGACAGAGAGCATGAGCAGAGGAGGGGCAGAGAGAGAGGGAGACACAGAATCTGAAGCAGGCTCCAGGCTCTAAGCTGCCAGCACAGAGCCTGAGGCAGGGTTCGAACTCACAAGTTGCGAGATCATGGCCTGAGCCAAAGTCGGTTGCCTAACTGATTGAGCCACCCAGGTGCCCCTGATAAGGCTAATCTTAAGGGAAATCAGATTTATAAAAATTCATTTATTTTTGAGAGAAAGAGAGATGGAGTGTGATTGGGGAGGGACCGAGAGGGAGACAGAGAATCCAAGGCAGCTGACAGCTCAGAGCCCAATGCAGGGTTTGAACTCACAAACTGAGAGACCATGACCTGAGCTGAAATTGGACACTTAACCAACTGAGCCACCCAGGTGCCCCAAGGGAAATAATTCTTGAGCCTGTGGTCGGTGGAACTGTTAAAGCTCTGTAGAGCGCACTAAACATTAGCGTGAGGTAGTACCAATTTTATGCTCCGGTCTTCAGCTTTTGAAAGCCCCTGTCTGCATCCTTCTCCAGCCAGTCCCCT
Source organism: Proteles cristata cristata (assembly GCA_017311185.1). NCBI lineage: Eukaryota > Metazoa > Chordata > Mammalia > Carnivora > Hyaenidae > Proteles > Proteles cristata. The sequence goes on from JAESUZ010002186.1 coordinate 17,654, forward strand.
CCTCACAGAGTGAAAGATCTACCAGGCCAAGGGCATATGCCCATCTACAGCTGGTTCTGTAATCTCTCCTCATCTTCCAACCATGCTCAGGGAACTGGATAGTGGAATTCCCCACCAGTGGTGCAAAAGCCCATCGCTCAGGCCTCTAACGTTTCTTTCTTGGGCTCGTCCTCCAAAGGGCATATCTTGTCATTGGGGTGTGCATCTGTAGGTTACAGAAGGTGGCCAAGAGGTAGGTTGTATGTCTGTGGCGGGGGTAGGTGTGGACGTCTTTGGCCATAAAATTAGGTGCCCACAAGACCCTACCTGGTGCTTGATTATAGTATTCAAAGCAGGTAACTAATGAGAAACAATCAGTCATTCTAGGAACTTTGAGAAGTTGATGGTGTGTAAGGTTCCCTGAATTAGACTTGTTGCTCTGATAACGTGAGACTAGCCAACTCATGTTGACAAGACTGTACTTAACATCAATCTTGTTATAAGACTTGGATTCTCAAATCATAGAAAGTTCCTATTCAGGTTCAAGATGTATAATAGTTTTCTGTATAATGGGTGTCATGGAAAACTGAATAAATAAGGTGATTAAAATATATAGCTTGCCTGGATCTTAGCCCACAGTCCGCTGCCAGACCCATCCTGATGTCACACTCTACCCACTTGCAAAGATTTTCATCTAACACTAACTTCCAGGAATTTATTTAATCACATCTTAGATCCAGACATGTTAGTGACAGGAGTAAGAACAATTACATCATGTTAGCAATGAGCCAAAAATCCCCTGTTAATTATAGTAAATGACATCTCATTCAAAGGTTCTTTGTGATGTCAACATGCTCCAGGAAAAACTATATGCTTTTCACAAACAAGCACTTTTGCCTTTAGTAATAATTATTTAGAGACTTTGGAATAACATGACAAACATATCATGTTGAGAGAACTGAACAAAATTTATTAACCACCCCCTAATTATAAACTCTAACTGCATATTATGTTATATTTCAATTTTTATACGTGTCTGTGGTATATACCTTCTATGAATGACATGCTAAACTTTGACGATCTTAATGTTCTCATTCTATTGAATACTTGGTTTAATGGAAAGAGAGGTTTAATAAAGTTTTTTTTTTTAATTGAGGTAAGTCACAAAACGCACATTTAACCATTTTATGGTATACAGTTCAGTGTCATATGGGGTATTCACAATGTTGTGCAACCACCACTTCTGTCTAGTTTCAGACCTTTTCCTCACTCTGGAGAAAACCCCATATACCTAGTAAACGGTCACTTTTCCTTCTTTCTCATCCCATCTTCTGGTAACTACTAATAATGCTTTTGGTCTTAGTGGATTTGTGTATTCTGGATAGATTATATTAAAGGAGTCATATAACATGTGACATTCTGTGTCTAGTTTCTTTCTTTTAGCGTAATGTTTTTAAGGTTCATCCGCACTGTAGCATGTATCAAGTTCTTCATTCTTGAATGAATATGCAGTTAGAGTTTATAATTAGGGGGTGGTTAATAAGTTTTGTTCAGTTCTCCCAACATGATATATTTGTCATTTTATTCCAAAGTCTCTAAATAATTATTCATTTATGGCTGAATAATATTCCATTAAATGAATATACCATATTTTATTCATTCATTTATTCACTGATGGGAATTTGGGTTGTTTCCACTTATTGGCTCTAATGAATAATGCTGCTGTAAGTACACATGTACAAGTGTTTGTGTAGACACGTGTTTTCAGTTCTCTTGGGGGAGTGCCTAGCAGTAGAATTGCTGGGTCCTATGGTAACTCTATTTTGAGCTTGCCTCCCCACCCCACCTTTTTTTTTTTTTTAAATGTTTAACTTTCTGAAGAACAGCCAGACTCTTCACAAGTGGCTTTACTATTTTTGCATTCTTATTAGCAGTGTATGAAGGTTCCAATTTTTCTCCACATCCTTGAGGACACTGTTATTATCTGTATTTCTTTTTTAAAGTGTTTTTTATTTATTTTTGGAGAGTCAGAGAGAGACAGCATGAGCAGGGGAGGGTCAGAGAGAGAGATACAGAATCCGAAGACAGGCTCCAGGCTCTGAGCTAGCTGTCAGCACAGAGCCTGACGCAGGGCTCGAACCCAGGAACTGTGAGATCATGACCTGAGTCGAAGTCAGATACTTAACTGACTGAGCCACCCAGACACCCCTATTATCTGCATTTCTTATTACAGCCATCTTAGTGAGTGTGAAATAATATCTTGTTGCATTTTGAATTAATGTTTCCCTAATGGCTAATGATGTTATGCATCTTTACATGTACTTATTGGCCATTTGTGTATCTTCTTTGGAAAAATGTCTATTTAGATTCTGTGTTCATTTTTTAATTAGGTTACTTGTCCTTTTATTATTGAAATGTAAGAATTCTTTGTTTTCCCCAAATGCAAATCCCATATCAGACACAAAATTTGCAAATGTTTTCCCTCATTTTTGTGGATTGTCTTTGCATATTCTTTAAGTTTATTTATTTATTTTGAGAGAGAGAAGAGGGCAAGTGGGGAGGCCCTGTTGGGCTCAAACTCAAGAACTGTGAGATCATGACCTGAGTTGAAATTAAGAATCTGACACTGAACCAACTGGGCCAGTCAGGTGTCCCTTCAAATTCTTGGTCTTTGAAACACAAAAGTTTTAATTTTTCATGAAGCCTAATTTAGTTTTCTTTTGTTGCTTGTGTTAGTGGTGTTGTATATAAAAAAATCATTGTCCAAACCAAGCTCATGAAGATTTGTCCCAATGTTTCTTCTAAAGACTTTATAGATTTAGGTCCTTAATTATTTTGGATTAATCTTTCTATTTTTATTTTTTCTAATTTTAAATATTTTGTTTATTTTTGAGAGAAAGAGACAGAGTGTGAGCAGGAAAGTGGCAAAGAGAGAGGGAGACACAGAATCCCAAGCAGGTTCCAGTTTCCCAGCTGTCAGCACAGAGCCCAACGCAGGGCTCAAACTCATGAACCACCAGGTCATGACCTGAGATGAAGTTGGAAGCTCAACCAACTGAGCCATCCAGATGCCCCTTGGGGTTAATCTTTTTGATATGGTGTGAGGTAGGGTTCAATTTCATCCTTTTGCATGTGGATATCCATTTGTTCAGGTCATATTATACCTTTGTATTATTTTTTCTAAAAATATGAACTTTTTCTCTAGAAGTACATTTTTCTGTCATATTTCTCCATTTCTGTCAATGGTATCATCACTCTTCCACAAACTAGAAACCTGGTGTTACTCATCCTCTTTCCTTGAATATTTTAACCCTGGGCTCACCAGTCTCTATCATGGCTCCCTTCAAATTTTGTAATGATTTCAGTATCTATGCAGATGATTATTCCAATACCCTTGTGTCTCAGTTTTGTATTTAACCTAACGATCTTGTCATACAGCTTACCTCAGCCATTTGCCCCCAAAGTCATATTCTAATCAGTAGTCCTTGATTAGAATTAGCATTAGTTCTCAATTAGATGGGTGAGGGAGATTTTAAGTGATACCAATGACAGTCCTCCTGCAGCCTAATTATATCAAAATCTCCTGGGATATGACCCAAGCATCATTATTTCTAATGAGCTGCCAGGACTTAGAAGCACTGCCCAAGACATTGCCATTACCAATAACTTTAATACTTAGCTTATATCAAGTATTCCACTCTCAAGTTGCCACCTCCTAATTTTCTATCTCACTGCTTTAAATGGACCAATTCCAACAAAATCTTCTACTGGGAGCTACAACCTATTAATTTTAGCATCTTTTCACTGTCTCTCAAACCCTTAGTGTGATACTCTGTTTGAAGTGACAATCCCCAATGAATCACATCTCCAGTATTCATACCTTTGTGAAGTCTCCTCTCCTTGAAATAGTGTTAGCCAGAAGACCTGCTTTAATCATGAACATGTGGTGGAAATGATGCTGCTCTTTGAGAAGAATCCCAGTTGCTGAAGAGACTAGGCCCTGAGAAAACATGAAGAAGAGTGGAGGAATGCAAATGAGAGTGAGAATGAGGCTCCAGACAGTCCAAGTGTTTCCAATATGCAGCCAAAGTTGGGAACCACTGATTTACATGCCAATTAATCCCAAATATGTATTTCTATTGTCCAATGAAACTTTCTGCAAAGCTCTAGAAGGCCCTTTATGATCTATCATCCTCTTTTTTTTTTCTTAAACATTTTTCTTTATTTCTAGGAGAGAGAGAGACAGCGTGAGCAGGGGAGGGTCAGAGAGAGAGGGAGTCACAGACTGAAACAGGCTCCAGGCTCTGAGCTGGCAGTCAGCACAGAGCCCGACGTGGGGCTTGAACCCACGAACCGCGAGATCATGACCTAAGTGAAAGTCGGACGCTTAACTGACTAAGCCACCCAGGCGCCCCTATGATCTATCTTCCATCCTGTCATCCCTCTAACATTATCCTTACTTCTCTCTTGCTTACTCTATTCCTGCTACATTGACCTCCTTGATTTTCCTTAAGTATATTGCATATATACCCACTTCAGGGCCTTAGCCTGTTCCTCCTTTCTACAGTACTTTTCCTCCAGATGCTCACATTATCCACTGTCTCACTTCATCATCGTTTTCTGGTCTTTGCTCAGTAAAATGTAATGAGGCTATAACTGAGTTAATTTCTCTAATCTTGCTGAAATGTCAACTAATATAGATTTATCAGAATATGCAAAGATAAGAAAACAATAAAATTGCCACAGTGCCCATTGTGAGGACATGAAAAAGGAAAATTGTTGTGTATTCATACTGGGTGTATAAACAGCTTTGGAGAGAAATGTGACATTATCTACTAAAATTGATAATATATTATATATATCTGGTAGTTTTAAAATATGCCCACAAACTCTTTGATAGTTCTCCCTTTAACAGGTGGGGTTTAGCTCTCATTCATTAGAGGAGGGGTTAGACTTAGTGACTCACTTGTAGTGAACAGATATGATGGAAATGATGGTGTGTGACTTCCAAGACTAGTTACAAAAGGCATTGAAGCTTCTTCCTTACCCTGTCTCTTGGGTCACTTGCTCTCTGTGGAAGCCAGATGCCATGTCATAGGGACATGTGAACAACCCTTTGGAGAGACCCAAGTGATAAGGAACTGCAGTCTCCTGCAAAGAGTCTGAAAAAAGTTAAAACTTCTTGTTATGTAATGAGCCATGTGAGTAAGCCATCTTGGAAAAATATTCTCCAGCCGTAGTCAAGCCTTTAGATGACTACAGCCCCAGCTGACATCCTGACTGCAACTTCATGAGAGACTCTGATCAAGAACCATCCAGTTAAGCCATTTCCAAGTTCCTGTTACACAGAGATATAATAAAATTGTGTTGTTTTAAGCTGCTAAGTTTGGGGGAAATTTGTTCTACAAGAGATAACTAATAGAATAGCCTAGAGAAATTTTTGCACCTGTATAGAAATAGATGTACAGAAGAATGCTTATACAGCATTACTTGAAATGCTGAGTGGGTGGGGATGGGGAATGGAGTCACGTAAAAGTCCATCAACAGAAGATTGGATAAATATATATGGTATAACCATACAACGATGTATGTACGGTAGTAAAAATGTTTGAAGAAAGTTACAATTTGAATAGATCCTTTAATTACAATGTTGAAAGAAAAGTAACACATTTATACAAATTGTACATTTATATGAAGTATGTAAAGCTAAATAACAGATTGTTTATGAACATATATGGTAGAATTAAAGAAATGCAAGGGAAATTATTATATTCATGATGTGGTATATGAGTTATCTATTGTGTAATAATTAATTATCCCCCCCAAATGGCTTAAAACAATGAACATTTATTGTCTCACAGCTTTTATGGGTTAGGAATTTGGGAGCAGATTAGCTATGTACTTCCGGTTCTAGATATTTTATGAAGTTTCATTTAAAACATTGGCTGGTACCTCCATTTTCTGAGGCTTAAAAGTGGCAGGAGGATCCATTTCATCCACATGCTTGGCAAGTTGATGCTAGTTATTGACAAGAAGTTTCAGTTCCTCCCATATGGGTCTCTTCTTAGGCTGAACAGCTTCATGACATGGCTACATTCCTCAGAGGGAGAAAAATACACTTATCCTCTCCTGAGGCCTCCAAATTCACATTGTATAACAGCATCAGCCTGAAGTCAAAGAATTCATGATTTAAATCAGATTCAGGTGTGAATGAGGTTCTTCAGGTGTTATTCCTTCATTAGGAACCCCAAGTTCCTCTCTTTAAGTATAGTTACTTTCCAAAAGAAGAAGTATGAACTAAAGAAACAAGTTATCTGCCCCATATCTATTTAACATATGATAGTAGAACAGGTATAGAATAACTGTTAGTCATTCCAGTTTAATTAAAAGTAGGAAAAAAATATCACCAGGAATCACTGGTTCACAGAGTATCTGAAATTCAGCTGGGCACATGTTGGAAGTTCTTTAATTAGGACTGAGGATGATTCCTTCCTGGGAATGATTCTCCACAACTTTTGGCTCTGCCTTTTGGCCCTTTGGTTCTGTGCTCTAAGTTATTTTTTCTTTCTTTCTTTATTTTTTTTAATGTTTCTTCCTTCCTTCCTTCCTTCCTTCCTTCCTTCCTTCCTTCCTTCCTTCCTTCCTTCCTTCCTTTCTTTTTAAATGTTTTATTTATTTCTAGGAGAGAGGAAGACAGCGTGAACAGGGGAAGGTCAGAGAGAGAGGGAGTCACAGACTGAAACAGGCTCCAGGCTCCGAGCTGGCAGTCAGCACAGAGCCCGACGCGGGGCTCGAACCCACGAACCGCGAGATCATGACCTAAGCGAAAGTCGGACGCTTAACCGACTAAGCCACCCAGGCGCCCCAGTTTCTTTATTTATTTTGAGAGAGAATGCACTAGCATATGGAGAGGCAGAGAGAGAGGAGAAAGAGAGAATCCCAAGCAGGCTCTGCACTGTAAGTGCAGACGCTTAGTGATGTGGGGCTCGATCTCATGAACTGTGAAATCATGACCTGAGCCAAAATCAAGAGTTGGATGCTTAGCAAACTGAGCCACCCAGGCGCCCATAAGTTATTTTTTCTTTCCCACGAAATATGTCTTGTATTTTCAGCTCCACAGTTTTCTTAGCCTGCTTTCTGCCTATAGAGATTTTAGAGTCTAAAGGTCTCTTCTCTTTTCGTACTGTTACTTCTTTCAGTTCATGCTGATGTTTCTGCCAATATAATTCTCTTTAAAAGTTTCTTTGTCTCTTATAAATATTATCAGGGTTCATTCCATTGAGACAAATTATATTTTACTTTGGATTTATACTGACATCACTGAGGATAGCATCCTCAAGTTTTGCTTATGTTCTATTGCCTGATTAAAGTTTTCTGACGTATCACCCCAGATATTTCTGAGATCTTAACAAAAGATAGTACACTTGGCTTTTCTGTTTTTTGTTTGTTTTTTTCCTGAGAGTTTCTGGATTTGATCTTCTCCAAAAGCTATTTCTTCATATTAGTGTCAATTGTCATCTGGAGAGGATGGAAACATTTTTAGTGATGACAATTCCAGCCTTCTTTTTGTTTATGAGTCATTCCTTTAGCTTATTTATGTCCTATTATATTTTAACTACGTGCAGTAAGAGGAAACCTGTTGGCACCATCAGTGTTCTGAATGGAATCTTCGTGGCTAAGTCGTATACTTTGTTAAGAATATTTTTCTACTTTCCATGTCATCATAGACAATAGTATTGTAATGTCTGCCACTACATAATGAGAATCTATTTCCTCATAGTTTCCAATGACATTTCCTGCAAATTTCCATTCTGATCAGCAGCGTGTGAGAGTTCCAGTTACTCTTCATTTCTCACATTTCTTACTGTCTCTTTAATTTGGGCCATTCTGATAGGTGAGTAGTGGTATAATATGCTGATTTCAACCTGCATTTTTCTGACTATGAGATAGAACACCATTTAAAAATGTTTATTGGTAGGGGTGCCTGGGTCGCTCAGTCAGTTGAATGTTTGACTCTTGACTTCAGCTCAGGTCATGATCCCAGGATTGTGGGATGGAGCCACTAGTGGAGCATCACATGGAGTCCTGTGTTGGGCTCTGGGTTGAACATGGAGCCTGCTCAAGATTCTCTCTCTCTCTCTCTCTCTCAAATAGAATTTAAAAATGTTTATTGGTTATTTGTAGGGTTTTTTTTTGGTAAAAGTGCTTATTTAAGCTTTTGTTCACTTTTCTCTTGAGCTGTCTGCATATTTCTCATTGAATTGTAGGAGTTCTTATATACTCTAGATCATAAGCCTTTTTCAATTCTATATTTTGCAAATATCTTTTCCTATTCCTTGGCTTGTCTTTTTACTCCTTTTAAGATTTTTTTTTCTTTTTTAATAAATGAAAGTCCTTCATTTAATGTATTCCAATTTGTTAATCATTTCCTCTATGGCTAGTGCTTTCTATGTCTTTATAAAAAAAACCTCACCTTAATTTAAGATCGTGAAGATAGTCTTCTATATTATCTTCTAAATGTTTTATATTATTACTTTTTATATTTAGGTTTATAAGCCATCTCCTTTTAATTTTTATTTATTCCATGAAGAAAAGATTCAATTTCATTTGTTTTCTGCGTGAATATACAATTGTCCCAGCATAATTGTTTGAAAAAAACCATCTTTTCCTCACTGCTCTTTAATGTGATCGGTTTCCCATATTAATCCTTATATGTGGGTTGGTTTCTGGTCTCTTTATTCTATTTCTTTGGTTTAATTTTTGTCTCTGCATTAATACCAAACTGTGTTGATTATTATACCTTCATAATATATTTTGGTATCTGATAGATCTAAGTCCTTCTTTTGTTGTTCTTCATAAAAACTACATTAGCCATCTCTAAATGTGTTTTTTGAAATATACAAGAGAAAAAAAAGAAATATACATGATAAAAAACTTGTACACGAATATTTATAGAAGCTTCATTCATATAGCAAAAACTGGAAACAATTCAAATATTCACCGAAAAGTGAATACATAAACCGTTTGTTGTATTCAATGGAATATTACTGTACAATAAAAATAAACAAAATAGCATTATATACTATACTATAGATAAATCTCAAAAACAATATATTGAGCAAGGAAGTCAGACATAGAAGAATACTATCATATACTTCCATTTATATGAAGTTTTAGAACATGTGAAACTATTCTAAAATGACACAAAACACATCGATGGTTGCCTGGGGTAGGGGATTCTTCAAATCATCCTATAGCTGAAAGTTTGCACTAATGCTATTCTATTGTTGTAAACTGAGATAGGACTGAAATCATGATTAGGATATACAGGTGCCCCACAGTATAAAAATAGACATTTTCTTGCCCTACAGTGTTTATAGATCAGTAGATTGACACTTTATTTATTTATTTTTTATATTTTGAGAGAGAGAGAGAGAGAGAGAGAGAGAGAATGAGCAGGGGAGGTACAGAGGGAGACAGAGAACCTTAAGTAGCCTCCATGCCCAGTGTGGAGATGGGGCTCCATCTCACAACTCTGGGCTCATGACCTGAGCTAAAATCAAGAGTCACATGCTTAACTGACTGAGCCATCCAGGCATCCCTAGATGAAAAATTTTTAAAGTAATAATAATAATTATAGCACCAATAAGACCTAAAATTTATATCGCGCTTAATACTAGGCATTGCAATGTTTTACACATATCATCCCATTATTTCACTGCAAAAGAGTAGGTATTACTATATTTATTTTGTAGATAAGAAAACTGAGGCATAGAGAAGTTTAAGTAATTTATCCACAGGCACACAACTATTCAATGGCAGAGGTGGGTTATGAACCAGGCAGTCTGGGCTTAGAGTCGGTTCTTGTAACCATGATCTGAACCAATGCTACAAACAGGTTCTAACCACACAGCATTACAACAAAAGGTCAAATTGGTAAATTCATTGAAAAGTTGCTTTTGTTAGAATTAGCAATTAAATCAGCAAATTTTGGAAAAATCTATTAAGTGGGGTCATTACCTTGTTCTTTAAGGTTTGAAAAAAGTTCATCTCCTCCCTCCAAATGAAACAAAACAAAAACAAAACAACAAACATAAAACTGATGCTGCAGAGAGGAATGGGATTTTGAAGGACGTGTATTATCTAGATTATTCGATTCATACCTGTGTAAACCCCTTGCTTAACCAGGCTTGTGTAAATGGAAGCAGTTCCTTGATCTGTCTGAAAGGGAATTTTTCAGCCTGTCACTGAGAGCCAAATCCCACTTTTCTGCTCTTCTGCTCCTAAAGATATTTATAATTTGTTTGTGATTTATTGAAATTTGCCTGGCCGTGGGAGAACTGCATCTATTAAATTCACTTCACTGCCTACTCCATTCTATTTGGGAAATTTTGTCTTCTTAAAAGATGCTTCTCTAAGAGCATATTCTCATATGAAGTTTATTGAAATAGTATGTTCAGTACAACACACGATTTATTCTTCCATTTTCCTTATTAAGGTACACAGCGGGTGGTTGTGGGTGTACAATGATGGCCACATCATCTCATACGTTTACTCCTGTTGGAGAACTGCGGTGGTGAACTTTGATTGAAATTGAGGTTTTAGGAAACTAGTTAGCCTTAAAAATTAGTGATGCTAAAAGATATTTTCTAACCAAGTGAAATCCTTTTTTGTCATGTAATTAATATTTAATATCAGCTATTATTCCAGTTATTTATTTTGGTCAGAGAATCTTTCTAAGACATCAAAATTTTGAGTATGTATTAATTCACCTCCAAGCCATATTGATCAGCCTCTTAAGAGGCAAATAGGAGCAGATAATGCATTTTCTAAAAAAATTTAACAGTTCTACCTACTTACAAAGTTCTTTTCTTCTATCTTCTTCATTTTTTCTCTTTATTTTGTTTTTCTTCTGGTCACCTTCTTTCTCAGTTCAACTTCCTGCCATGTTTCTGTCAGAAGTCTGTTTATTTCTTTCCTTGGGGGCCTAGAAATTGATAACAGTGTGCTAGCAGTAATGTTGGGTCCTGGGTCATGATCCTGGCTAGGCTAACATCAGTAGGGAGAGATGAGAGCAGCTGTACAACTTGGCTGTTTTATTATTTTTGAGTTGCACCAATGGGAGGCATCAAAGAAACAGAACATACTTTATTCAGTTTAATATGCTTCAATAGAGGGCATCCTAATTTTACATGTCATGGGAAAAGGCATATATCTCCAATTCTTTCCCAATGGGCATGTCAGTAAAATAGGAATACATAACTATTTGAGTGGCAGGGATTGTTATTACAGGGCCTGCTTAAGTTATAGGGCAATATGGTGGTTATAACAGTGCTTATGATGCTGTAGCAGATGAAGACTGATTTTTTTAGGCTGAGATTCTGTTAGCATCCTATTGCTGTTGTAATACATTATCAGAAACTCAGGGTCTTGAACAACTCAAATGTACTAATTATAGTCCTAATGGTCAGAAGTTCTAAAATCAAGGGGTTAGTAAGGCTGCATTCCTTCTGGAGGCTCTAGGGGAGAATTCGATTCTTGACTTTTTCAGCTTCTAGGAAGAGCCCATATTCTTTTGCTTCCATCTTCAGAACTGGTATTCATGTCATTCCGGCCTGTGCTTATGTGATCACATCTCCTCTCACTATGAGAGTCTGTCACTCTTTTATAAGGACCCTTACACTTACACTCTGTCTCTCTTATAAGGACCCTTGTGGGTTACATTGTAGATACACTGGGGCTATACACGAGAGAAGAAAATCTCCCCAAGATTCTTGACCTAATCACATCTGCAAATCCAAACATTTCTCATTACAGAGTTTGGGGAATAGAATGTGGACATCTTTAGGGGTTCCATTATTCTTTCAATCACATACCTATTCTGCAACCAGCTGTTTGCTTTTCCTTACTACTGATACCAGTCATAGGTAAAGTGGAGTCAGCTGGACTGTACAATTTTTAGTGCTATTTTTACTTTTTTGATTCCTTTTCCACATAGGAACCAAAACAACACCTCTCTCTGCTCTGATGAATCTACAGAACAATATAGGTTTAGAATCCCAGAGCTTTCTTGATCTATCAATGCAAAGAATCTACTAGGTTTTGAAATATTAAGGGCTAATGACTGGTACATTTCTGGGGTATTGTGCCCACCAAAGAAATAAAGCAAAATGAATCCTTTGGCTAAAGATCCCAAACCCACAGAATATCAAACTCCACTCGATTATCTCTCTACTAAGATCTGACAGTTCTGAGAGCTTGGAAGAGTTGTTAACGCACCTTCTCATGGCCAACACTTAATCATCCAAAAGAAATGTGTGACCTACTGTCAACATTGGTCAACACAGAAAATGGCCTTTCTATTGAAA
>JAESUZ010002187.1:0-39251 GCA_017311185.1 Proteles cristata cristata
TTGCAACTATCTTTTCCCATTCCGTTGGTTGCCTATTTGTTTTGTGGGTTGTTTCCTTTGCCGTGCAGAAGGTTTTAATCTTGATGAGGTCCCATTCGTTTATTTTTGCTCTTGATTCCTTTGCTTTGGGGGATGTGTCAAGTAAGAGATTGCTGCAGTGGAGGTCAAAGAGGTTGTTTCCTGCTTTCTCCTCTAGGGTTTGATGGTTTCCTGTCTCACATTCAGTTCCTTTATCCATTTTGAGGGTTTTTTTCTGTATGGTGTGAGAAATTGATCTAGTTTCATTCTTCTGCATGTTGCTGTCCAGTTCTCCCAACACCATCTGTTAAAAAGGCTGTCTTTTTTCCATTGGATATTCTTTCCTGCTTTGTCAGAGATTAGTTGGCTGTATACCTTTAGGTCCAGCTATGGGTTCTCAATTCTATTCCATTGGTCTATGTGTCTGTTTTTGTGCCAATACCATACTGTCTTGATGATGACAGCTTTGTAGTAGAGGCTAAAGTCTGGGATGGTGATCCCTCCAGTTTTGGTTTTATTTTTCAGGATTACTTTGGTTATTCGGGGTCTTTTGTGGTTCCATACAAATTTTAGGATAATTTGTTCTAGCTTTGAGAAGAATCCTGATACAATTTTGATTGGAATTGCATTGAATGTGTAGATTGCTTTGGGTAGTAATGACATTTTAACTATATCCATGAGCATGGAATGTTTTTCCATTTCTTTGTGTCTTCTTCAATTTCCTTCATGAGTTTTCTATAGTTTTCATCATGCAGGTCTCTTGTATCCTTGGTTAGGTTTATTCCGAGGTATTTTATGGGTTTTTTGTGCAATTGTGAATGGGATCAGTTTCTTGATTTCTCTTTCTGCTGCTTCGTTATTGGTGTATAAAATGCAACCGATTTCTGTACGTTGATTTTGCACCCTGCAACTTGGCTGAGTTGTTTTAACTATTTAGGTGCTCCCCTATTCGGTGCATAGACATTTATGATTGTGAGTTCTTCCTGATGAATGGACCCTGTAATTATTATGTAATGCCCTTCTTCATTACTTGCTTTGTCTTTAATTTAAAGTCCAGTTTGTCTGATATAAGTATGGCTACTCCGACTTTCTTTTGATTTCCAGTAGCATGATATATATTTCCCCATTCCCTTACTTTTAATCTGAAGGTATCTTCCAGTCTAAAATGAGTTTCTTGTAGACAGCATATAGATGATTTTGTTTTTTTATCCATTCTGGTACCCTATGTCTTTTTATTGGAGTATTCAGCCCATTTACATTGTGTTATTATTGAAATATGTGAGTTTAGAGTATTTGTATCCTTTGTAGGGTTCATGTTTGTGGTGGTGTCTCTGGTATCTTTCTTCCTTGCAACCTTTCCCTCAGAGCGTCCCCCTTAGGATTTTTTGTAGGGCTGGCTTAATGGTGACAAATTCTTTCAATTTTTGTTTATTTGGAAAGACTTTTATCTCTCCTTATATTTTGAATGACAGGCCTGCTGGATAGAGGATTCTTGGCTGCATATTTTTTCTGTTCATCACATTGAAGATCTCCTGCCATTCCTTTCTGGCCTGCCACGTTTCAGTAGATAGGTCTGTCACCAGTCTGATAGGTTTCCCTTTGTATGTTAGGGCCCTTTTCTCCTTAGCTGCTTTCAAAATTCTCTCTTTGACCTTGTATTTTGCCATTTTTACTATGATATGCCATGCCGAAGATCGATTCAAATTATGTCTGAGGTGAGTCCTCTGAGCGTCTTGTATTTCAACGTCTATTTCCTTCCCCAGGTTGGGGTAGTTTTCTGCTATACTTTGTTCCAGGACTTCTTCAGCACCTTTCCCTCTCTCTTCCTCTTCTGGGATTCCTATGATACGGATATTGTTGGGTTTGACCATATCGCTGAGCTCTCGAACTCTTTTTTCATGTTCCTGGACCACTTTCTATCTTTTTTTCAGTTTCTTCTTTTTCTATAATGGTGTCTTCTAAATCACTTATTCTCCTTTCTGCCTCTTCAATCCGTGCATTGAAGGCCTCCAATTTATTATGTATCTCATTTATCGCATTTTTTAATTCATCATGCCTATTTTTATTCTCCATTTTGTCTGTAGCCATAGTTTCTTTGATATCCCCTAGGCTTTTTTCAAGCCCAGCTATTAATTTTTTTATTATTGTTCTAAAATCTTGTTCAGTTATCCTGCTTATATCTCTTTTGAGCAGTTCATTAGCTGTCATTTCTTCTTGGAGATTCTTTGGAGGAGAGCTCTTTCGTTTCATCATTTGAGTTAGCTTTCTATCTCTTGTTAGTTTTAAAGACTTGTTACGTTCTCTGCACCTGTGAGCGCTGCTGTATCCAAGAAGACTCTTTGATTGCCAGGGCCTATCCTTTCAGAGAGTGTTTTTTGAATGGTATCTCTTTTTCTCTCTTGTTGAAACCTTGGTTATTTTATTTTCCTACTCGTAGTGATATTCGGGACTCTCCACCTTGTGTAGTCTGGCTTGTTTCTTGAGGTAGCCCTGGAGAAGAAAACAGACAGACAAACACACAGGGAGCAGGAGCACACAGAGGCACAGACAAATCCAACTAACATGCAAACCGAGAGGGAAAACGAAAAATTTAAGAGAAAACACAGAGGAGGGAGGGTGAATAATAGAGAATAAAAAATACATAAAAGGGTCAAAAAGAAGAATAGAAAAGGAAAAAAGAAGAAAACCGATGGACAAAGAACGGTTTAAAGCATATAACTGGATTTCCCAGCTACAGTTAAATAGCCGTGTGTATGCAGTGCTGGTTGAGGAGCATAGAGAAAGAGAGAAGACAGGGCGGGGATGAGGCAAAAATGGAAATAGAATGAACAGGCAGAAGGGATAAGAAGCTGTTTTTAATGAGCTAAAGGGTGGAATATGGTTGGAGAGGTGAGAGAAAGATGCTGGTGTTATCCAGAGAAACTATATAGTCTAATTACTCCTGAGAGAAAGAGATGATAAAGTAGGTAGGTGTAGAATTTACATCTACAGAATGGACTAGTTGTGACTGTTTAAGCAAGCCGGTGGCCAGAGTTAATCAGGTCAGTGTTCCGGGAAAAAAAAAAAAAAAAGGAGGGCAGCTCTCTAGCAGGGATGGACGTGGTATGATCCAAAGCATCAGGCGGGAGTTCTGCCTTAGCGGTTGTGGTAAGGAGAGTGGTAAGGAGTTCTATTGTTAATTTTTTGAGGAACCTCCACACTGTTTTCCAGAGGGGCGGCACCAGTTTACATTCCCACCAACAGGGTAGGAGGGTGCCTATTACTCTACATCCTCACCAGCATCTAGAGTCTTCTCATTTGCTCATTTTAGCCACTCTGACCTGCGTGAGTGTGGTTTTGATGTGTATTTCCCTGATGAGGAGGGATGCTGAGCAT
Source organism: Proteles cristata cristata (assembly GCA_017311185.1). Lineage (NCBI taxonomy): Eukaryota > Metazoa > Chordata > Mammalia > Carnivora > Hyaenidae > Proteles > Proteles cristata. The sequence goes on from JAESUZ010002187.1 coordinate 3,394, forward strand.
CGTTTCATGTGTCTGTTGGCCATCTGGATGTCCTCTTTGGAGAAGTGTCTGTTCATATCTTCTGCCCATTTCTTCACTGGGTTCTTTGTGTTTCGGGCGTGTAGTTTGGTGAGTTCCTTATATATTCTGGATATTAACCCCTTATCTGATATGTCATTTGCAACTAACTTTTCCCATTCAGGTGGTTGCCTATTAATTTTCTGTGTTGTTTCCTTGGCTGTGCAGAAGCTTTTAATCTTGATGAGGTCCCAAGAGTTCATTTTTGCTCTTGATACCCTTTCCTTTGGGGATGTCTCAAGTAAGAAGTTGCTGCGGTGGAGGTCAAGGAGGTTGTTTCCTGCTTTCTTCTCTAGGGTGTTGATAGTTTCCTGTCTCACGTTCAGGTCCTTTATCCATTTTGAGTTTATTTTTGTGCATGGTGTGAGGAAATGATCTAGTTTCATTCTTCTGCATGTTGCTGTCCAGTTCTCCCAACACCATCTGTTAAAAAGGCTGTCTTTTTTCCATTGGATATTCTTTCCTGCTTTGTCAAAGATCAGTTGGCTGTATACTTTTGGGTCCACTTCTGAGTTCTCAATTCTGTTCCATTGGTCTCTGTGTCTGTTTTTGTGCCAATACCATACTGTCTTGATGATGACAGCTTTGTAGTAGAGGCTAAAGTCTGGGATGGTGATCCCTCCCGTTTTGGTTTTATTTTTCAGGATTACTTTGGCTATTCGGGGTCTTTTGTGGTTCCATACAAATTTTTGGATAGTTTGTTCTAGTTTTGAGAAGTATGCTGGTGCAATTTTGATTGGAATTGCATTGAATGTGTAGAGTGCTTTAGGTAGTAATGACATCTTAACTATATTTATTCTTCCTATCCATGAGCATGGGATATTTTTCCATTTCTTTGTGTCTTCTTCAATTTCCTTCATAGTTTTCTATAGTTTTCATCATACAGATCTCTTGTATCCTTGGTTAGGTTTATTCCGAGGTATTTTATGGTTTTTTGTGCAATTGTGAATGGGATCAGTTTCTTGATTTCTCTTTCTGTTGCTTCATTGTTGGTGTATACAAATGCAACCGATTTCTGTACGTTGATTTTGTACCCTGAAACTGGCTGAATTCTTGGATCAGTTCTAGTAGGCTTCTGGTGGAGTCTGTCGGGTTTTCTATGTAGAGTATCATGTCATCTGCGAAGAGTGAAAGTTTGACTTCCTCTTTGCCAATTCTGATGCCTTTGATTTCCTTTTGGTGTCTGATGGCTGATGCTAGGACTTCCAGCACTATGTTAAACAGCAGTGGTGAGAGTGGGCATCCCTGTCGTGTTCCTGATCTCAGGGGGAAAGCTCTGAGTTTTTCCCCGTTGAGGATGATGTTAGCTGAAGGCTTCTCATAGATGGCTTTGATGATGTTTAAGTAGGTTCCTTCTATCCCAACTTTCTCTAGAGTCTTTATTGAGAAGGGATGCTGTATTTTTCAAATGCTTTTTCTGCATCTATTGACAGGATCATATGGTTTTTATGTTTTCTTTTATTGGTATGATGTAGGACATTGATTGTTTTGCGAATGTTGAACCAGCCCTGTAACCCAGGAATGAATCCCACTTGATCTTGGTGGATCATTCTTTTTATATGTTGCTGGATTCGATTTGAAAGGATCTTGTTGAGAATTTTTGCATCCGTATTCATCAAGGATATTGGCCTGTAGTTCTCTTTTTTTGCTGGATCTCTGTCTGGCTTGGGAATCAGAGTGATGCTGGCTTCATAAAATGAGTCCGGGAGTTTTCCTTCGATTTCTATTTTTTGGAATAGCTTGAGAAGAATTGGGATTAATTCTGTTTTAAATGTCTGGTAGAATTCCCCAGGGAAGCCATCAGGTCCAGAGCTCTTATTTGTTGGGAGATTTTTGATCACTGATTCAATTTCTTCACTCGTTATGGGTCTGTTCAGGTTTTCTATTTCTTCCCGTGTGAATTTTGGTAGTGAGTGTGTGTTTAGGAATTTGTCCATTACTTCTAAGTTGTCCAATTTGTTGGCATATAATTTTTCATACTATTCCCTGATAATTGCTTGTATTTCTCAGGGGTTGGTTGTAATAAGTCCATTTTCATTCATAATTTTGTCTATTTGGGTGCTCTCTCTTTTCTTTTGGATAAGTCTGGCTAGAGGTTTGTCAATTTTGTTAACTTTTTCAAAAAACCAACTCTTGGTTTCATGGATCTGTTCAATTGTTTCTTTGGTCTCTATGTTGTTTATTTCTGCTCTTATTTTTACTATTTCTCTTCTTCTACTGGGTTTAGGGCGTTCTTGTTGCTCTGCCTCTAGTTCCTTTAGGTGAGCTGTTAGATTTTGGACTTGCGCTTTTTCTAATCTCTTGAAGTAAGCCTGGAGAGCAATGTACTTTCCTCTTAGCACTGCCTTTGCCGCATCCCATAGATTTTGAATTGTTGTGTTTTCATTTTCCTTTGTTTCCATATATTTTTTAATTTCATCTCTAATTGCCTGATGGGCCCATTCATTCTTTAGAAGGGTGTTCTTTAACCCCCATGTTTTTGGAAGTTTTCCAGACTTCTTCCTGTAATTGATTTCAAGTTTCAAAGCATTGTGATCTGACAGTGTGCATGGTATGATCTGTATTCTTTTGAATTTACTGAGGGCTGCTTTATGTCCCAGTATGTGATCTATCTTGGAGAATGTGCCATGCGCACTTGAGAAGAAAGTAAATTCCCTGGCCTCAGGATGTAAACTTCTAAATATATCCGTCAGGTCCATCTGGTCCAATGTATCTTTCAAGTCCATTATTTCTTTAGTGATTTTCTGTCTGGTTGACCTATCCATTGCTGTAAGCGGAGTATTAAAGTCCCCTGCTATTAGCACATTCTTATCTAGAAGTTTGTTTCTGTTTGTGATTAATTGTTTTAGATATTTAGGTGCTCCCATATTCGGTGTGTAGACATTTATGATTGTTAGTTCTTCCTGATGGATGGACCCTGTCATTATTATGTAGTGCCTTTCTTCATCTCTTGGGATTGTCTTTAATTTGAAGTCCAGTTTGTCTGATATAAGTATCGCTACTCCGGCTTTCTTTCGATTTCGTGTAGCATGATATATATTTCTCCATCCCCTTACTTTTAATCTGAAGGTATCTTCCCATCTAAAATGAGTTTCTTGTAGACAGCATATAGATGGTTTTGTTTTTTAATCCATTCTGCTATCCTATGTCTTTTGATTGGAGCATACAGCCCATTTACATTCAGTGTTATTATTGAAATATGTGGGTTTAGAGTCTTTGTATCTTTTGTAGGGTTCATGTTTGTGGTGATGTCTCTGGTATCTTCATTCCTTGCAACATTTCCTTCAGAGAGTCCCTGTCAGGATTTCTTGTAGTGCTGGCTTAGTGTTGACAAATTCTTTCAATTTCTGTTTATTTGGAATGGGATTTATCTCTCCTTCTATTGTGAATGACAGGATTGCTGGGTAGAGGATTCTTGGCTGCATATTTTTACTCTTCATCACATTGAAGATCTCCTGCCATTCCTTTCTGGCCTGCCAAGTTTCAGTAGATAGGTCTGTCACCACTCTGATAGGTTTCCCTTTGTATGTGAGGGCCCTTTTCTCCCTAGCTGCTTTCAAAATTCTCTTTGTCCTTATATTTTGCCATTTTGACTATGATATGTCGTGCAGAAGATCGATTCAAGTTACGTCTGAGGGGAGTCCTCTGAGCCTCTTGTATTTCCACATTTACTTCCTTCCCCAGGTCAGGGAAGTTCTCTGCTATAATTTTTTCCAGGACTCCTTCAGCACCTTTCCCTCTCTCTTCGTCTTCTGGGATTCCTATGATACGGATATTGTTGTGTTTGACCGTATCGCTGAGCTCTCGAACTCTTTTTTACTGTTTCTGGACCAGTTTGTCTCTTTTTTTGTCAGCTTCTTGTTTTTCTATAATGGTGTCTTCTTAATCACTTATTCTCCTTTCTGCCTCTTCAATCCGTGCATTGGAGGCCTCTAATTTATTATGGATCTCATTTATCGCATTTTTTAATTCTTCATGCCTCTTTGTATTTTCCATTCTATCTGTAGCCATAGTTTCTTTGATGTCCTCTATGTTTTTTTCAAGCCCAGCTATTAATTTTACCATTATTATTCTAAAATCTTGTTCACTTATGCTGCTGATATCTGTTTTGAGCAGTTCATAAGCTGTCATTTCTTCTTGGAGTTTCTTTGGAGGAGAGGTCTTTCCTTTCGTCATTTTAGTTAGCTTTCCGTCTCTTGTTGGTTTTAAAGACCTGTTATGCTCTCTGTTTCTATGATTGCTGCTTTATCCAAGAAGACTCTTTGACTTTCCAGGGCCTATGCTTTCAGAGACTGTTTTTTGAATGGTATCCCTTGGTCTCTCTTGTTGGGACCTTGGTTATTTTATTTTCCCATTCGTAGTGATATTTGGGACTCTCCACCTTGTGTACTTTAGCTTGTTTCTTGAGGTAGCCCCGGAAAAGAAAACAGACAGACCAACACGCAGGGAGCAGGAGCACACAAACGCACAGGCTAATTCAACTAACATGCAAAGCGAGAGGGAGAACGAAAAAGTTAAGAGAAAAGATGGATCAGGGAGGGCAAATAATATGGAGTATAAAGTACATAAATGGGTCAAAAAAGGGGAAAAGAAAAGGGGGAAAAAAAAAGAAGATAACCGATGGACAAAGAACGGTTTAAAGCATATACCTGGATTTCCCAGCTACAGTAAAATAGCCGTGTATGTGCAGTGCTTGTTGAAGAGCATAGAGAAAGAGAGAGAAGGCAGGGCGGGATGAGCCAGAATTGGAAATAGAATGAACAGGCAGAAGGGATAAGAAGCTTTTTTCAAAGAGGTAAAGTGTAGAATATGGTTGGATAGGTGAGAGAAGGATGCCTGAATTATCCAGAGAAAGTATATAGTCTAATTACTCCTGAGAGAAAGAGTTGAAAATGTTGGTAGGTGTAGAATTTACATTTACACCATGGACTCGTTGTGATTGTTTAAGCAAGCTGGCGACCAGAGTTAGTCAGGTCAGTGTATTGGGGAAAAAAGAGAGAAAAGAGAAAGAAGAAGAAAAAAAGAAAGAGAAAAAAAAGGGGAAAAAAAGAAAGAAAAGAAAAAAAAGAAAAAAACAAAAAAGGAGAAAAAAAAGGAAAAAGAAAAAGAAAAAAGAAAAAAAAAGGGAGGAGGGCACCTCTCAGGCAGGGATGGGTGTGGCGTGATCCAATGCCTCAGGCGGGAGCTCTATTTTGGCGGTTGTTTGGAGGAGAGTGACGGTGCTCCAGTCCCTTCTTGAACCATGAGCTGAACCTCGCTCTTTTGGGGGTGTAAACTCCCCGTACCGGGGGCGCAGCCAAAGTTGGTTGCACTATTCAACCCAATGCAGTTCCAATCTCCAAATCCCAGTCCGCGCGCCCCGCTGAAGTTGCCTTAGATACAGCTTCCCAGGCAACCCCCTCGGGCAATTCCAGGCTCCCTGCTGAGCTCTGGGGGCGGAGTCAGAATCGCTGCTTCCTTCTCTGGGTCAGGCTGTCGCGCATAGGCGGGGGCTTGCCTGCCGGGTGCTCTGATCCCGAGTCTGCTGGAGTGAGGAAAACCGGGTCCCTCTATGGCTCGTCACCTGAAACACGAACTCACAGGCTAATATCTCAGTTTTTAGTTCTCTGCCTTCCCTCTGGAGTTCCAGCCGGCCAGGAGCGTGGACACCCGGTGTCTGTGTGGCTCTTTCAGTGTCCCCAGCCGCCCGGGAGCTACAATGGTGGCAGGCGCGCCGCCACTCTGAAGTCCTGCCTCCAGGAACCAGTACAAAGAAGCAGTTTGTGTGCTCAGCTCCCCCCAGGACCAGTTGGCGTGAGGGGACCTGGTGTGCAGGTATTGGCAAGTACGGTCTTTCTATGCACTGAGCGGAGGTTTTCCCCCCTCCGAGTGGAGGTTTTTCTGTTTCAGACTCTCTCCTTTTCCCCTCTCACTCCCCGTAGAGGGTAAAGGGGGATCGTCTCCCACCCTGGAGTCTCCGATCCCGGCCCGATTTTATCTTCCCCGGTTCGCATTCACGTTAGAAGCCTCTCTCAGTGGATTCTGCATCCTTTGTCTCCCAATCTCTCAGGTTTTGTAAGGTTTCCAATGGCTTCAGATCTTTTCTGTGTGATGTATGGGCACGAGTGCAAGTACGGAGCTCCTTACTTCTCCGCCATCTTGCCCCCTTCCTCCGACAAACTAGATTTTAAAACAAAGACTGTAAGAAGAGGTGAAGAAGGGCATTATATGATAATTAAGTGGTCTACCCACCAAGATGTAAAAATTATAAATATTTATGCCCCCAATGTGGTACACAAATACATAAATCAGTTAATCACAACCATAAAGAAAGTCATTTATACTAATGCTATAATATTAGGGGATTTCAACACCCCACTTACAACAATCGACATATCATTTAAGTAGAAAGTCAACCTGGAAATAATGGCTTTGAATGGCACACTTGACTGGATGGACTTAAGAGATATATTTTGAACGTTTCATCCTAAAGCAGCTGAATACAAATTCTTCTAAAGTGCACATTAAAATTATCCAGAATATGTTACATGCTGGGTCAGAAATCAGCCCTCACCTACTACAAAAATATTGAAACCATACATTGTATATTTTGACATCACAACATTATGAAACTTGAAATCAAACACAAGAAAAAAAATTGGAAAGACCAGGAACAATTGGTGATTGTAGAATATCTAACTAAGGAATGAATGGGTTAACAAGAAATTAAAGAGGAAAATAAAAAGTACATGGAAGCCAATGAAAATTAAAACAAGGCAGTCTAAAACCTCTGGGATATGCAAAGGTGGTCATAAGAGAAAAGCATATATCAATCCAGGCCTTCCATTGGTAGGAAGAAAGTCTCAAATACATGACCTAACCTTACACCTGAAAGAACTTGTAAAAATTATAGCAAATAAAACTTAAAGTGTGCAGAAGAAGGGAAATAATAGAGATTAGAGCAGAAATAAATGAAATAGAAAATTTTAAAACATCAATAAAAGACATTATCAAAAGTAAAATCTCGTTCTTTGAAAGAATTAACAAAAGGATAAACCACTAGCTATAATTAACAAAAAGAAAAGAGAAAGTACTGAAATAGATAACATCACAAATGAAAGAGGAGCAATCACAACATTGCAGAAATATAAACAATAATAAGAGACTATAATCAGCAATTAAATGGCAACAAATTGGGTAATCTGCAAGATATGGACAAATTCCTAGAAACATATAAACTACTGGAAGAGGGCAAAATGGCGGAGAAGTAGGGAGCTCCATACATTTCACTTGCCCCCATATTTCACACGGAGAGGCCTGAAGCCACAGGAACCCTCATAGAATCCAGGAGTTTGGGAGGAAAAGGATACAGAGTCCACTGAGAAAACCTTCTAGCGTGAGTGCGAACTGGGGAAGATAAAATCGTCTGGGACCAGAGACACGGGGGTGGAGGGAGGATTACCCTCTGCGGGGAGCCGAAGTGAGGCTAGGGGGGAAAAGGAGTGGCTGAAACTGCTCAAGACACTGTCCCATTCTCTGGAGAAGAAAAAACATCCGATCAGAACACAGAGGGATCCGGTTTCCTGCTATCTAGCTGACCCTAGGCGGGACGCACTCCACCCAGGCCACACTCAGGAAAATTGCTCCCCGCTCGCCAGCTCGCGCGGCGGTCACGCCTTTGTGCTTCTGGCTCGGCTGGATCCCTAGGTGGGAGGCGAAAGGCTTGAAACTGTTCTAAGAGATTTCCTCGTGAGTTTATATTTCGGGCGACGGGACACAGAGGGACCCGGTTTCCTGCTGTCCAGCTGACCCTAGGCGGGACACACCAGTCCCAGGCGACCCCGGGTGAACTGTTCTTCGCTCACCAGCCCAACCTGGAGGAGACAGGAGCAGCGGATTCTGGCTCAATCCCCAGGGGGAAGGTGAGAGGCCTGAAAATGGTCTCAGGGGCTGGCCTGCGAGTTTATATTTTGGGCAATTTCAATGGGGCGCGTGGACTGAGATCTTGAAACGAGGCCTGGCTTGGGATATAGAGCATGGCCCACCTTGGCTACACCCCCGGCACAAGGAGTTCACAGACACAAAAAAGTGAGTTGCCACGCTTGGTTCAAGATGGGACTGGGGTTCTGCCACTGTTCTCCCCACAACCACCAAGGCAGGACTCCCACTGAATGCATTGGACCAAAACCATGGCCATCCCTGCTAGAGAGCTCCCCTCTTAATTTTTTTTTATTTTTTTTTAATTTTATTTTTTTTACTTGAGCCTGGGCAAAACCAGCATGGATGCATGGTCCTGATTAATTCTGGTCACTGGCTTGCTTAAACAGTCACATTTAGTCCATTCTGTAGGTAAATTCTACACCTACCTCCCTTTTCATCTCCCTTTCCATTCTCTCTGGAGTAATCAGACTATATATTTTCTCTGGATAACATCACCATCATTTCTTTTGCCTCTTCTCCAACCATATTCCACTCTTTTGCTCTCCAAAAAAGCCTCTTATTTCTTTTGCCTGCTCATTTCATTTCCAATTTTGCTTCATCCCCGCCCTGTCATTTCTCTGTTCTCTATACTCTTCCACCAGCACTACATACACCTGGCTATTTATTAGTAGCTGGGAAATCTGGTTACATGCTTTAAATTGTTCTTTGTCTATTGGCTTTCTTCTTTTTTCCTTTTCTTTTCTTCCTTTTTTCTTTTTTATGTAATTTTATTTCTTATTATTCGCCTTCCCTCTTTCCTCTTTTCTCTTTCCTTTTTTGTTTTCCCTTTCAGTTTGCATTTGGTTCGATTTGTCTGTGCATTTGTGTGGCTTTGTTCCCTGTGTGTTTGTCTGTCTGTATTCTTTCCAGGACTACCTCAAGAAACAAGCCAAAGTACACATGGTGTAGAGTCCCAAATACCACTACGAGTAGGAAAATGAAATAACCAAGGTCTCAACAAGAGATACCATGACAGACCATTCAATGAACATTTCCTGAATTGACAGGCCCTGAAAAGTCAAAGAGCCTTTTTAGTACAGCAGCACTCACAGGTGCAGAGAACATAACAAGCTTTTAAAACTAACAAGAGATAGAAAACTATCCAAAATGAGGAAAGGAAAGAGCTCTCCTCCAAAGAAATTCCAGGAAGAATTGACAAATAAAGAACTGCTCAAATAAAATATAAGCAACATAACCGAACAAGAATTTAGAACAATAGTCAGAAAATTAATCTCTGAGCTTGAAAAAGGCTTAGAAGATATCAGAGAAACTATTACTACAAAGACGATGCAGCTGAAAAATAGTTGTGATGAATTCAAAAATGGTATAAATGAGATGCAAAATAAAATGGAGGCGTCCAATGCATGGATTCAAGAGGCAGAAAGGAAAATAAGTGATTTAGAAGACACAATTATAGAAAAAGAAGAAGCTGAGAAAAAGAGAGATAAACAGATTCAGGAATATGAAAGGAAAGTTCGAGACCTCAGTGACACAATCAAATGGAATAATATCTATATCATGAATTGCAGAAGAGGAAGAGAGAGGGAAAGGCACTTAAGGAGTCCTTGAACAAATTAAAGCAGAGAACATCCCCATTGTGGCGAAGGAAACAGATGTTGAAATCCAAGAAGCACAGAGAACACCCCTCTGACGTAACTTGAATTGATCTTCTGCACGACATATCATAGTGAACCTGTCAAAATATAAGGTCAAAGAGAGAATCCTGAAAGCAGCTAGGGAGAAAAGGGCCGTAATATACAAAGGGAAACCTATCAGAGTGGTGACAAACCTATCTACTGAAACTTGGCAGGCCAGAAAGGAATGGCAGGAAATCTTCAATGTGATGAACAGAAAAAATATACAGCCAGAATCCTCTATCCTGCAAGTCTGTCATTCAGAATAGAAGGAGACATAAAAGACTTTCCAAATAAAAAAATTGAAAGAATTCATCACCACTAAACAAGCCCTACAAGAAATCCTGAGGGGGACACTCTGAGAGAAATGTTTAAGGAACACAAGATACCAGAGACACCACCACTACCATAAATCCCACTAAGGACACGATGATCTAAACCCATATTTTTGAATAATAACATTGAATGTAAATGGACTAAATGCCCCAATCAAAAGACATAGGGGAGCAGAATGGATAAAAAAAAAACAAAATCCATCTATTTGCTGTCTACAAGAAATACATTTTAGACTGGAGGACACTTTCAAATTGAAAGTAAGGGGATGGAGAAATATCTATCATGCTACTGGGTGTCAAAAACAGCTGGAGTAGCCATACTGATATCAGACAAACTGGACTTTAAATTAAATACAGTAACAAGAAGGGCATTTTATAATAATTACAGGGTCTATCCAACAGGAAGAGCTAACAATTACAAATGTCTATGCACCAAATATGGAGGCACCTAAATACATAAAATAGTTAATCACAAACAGAAACACTCATCGATAAGAACGTGCTAATGCCAGGGGACTTTAAAATACATAAAAGGGTCAAAAAGGGGAAAAGAAAAGGAAAAAAGAAGAAAACCGATGGACAAAGAACGGTTTAAAGCATAGACCTGGATTTCCCAGCTACAGTTAAATAGCCGTGTGTATGCAGTGCTGGTTCAAGAGCACTGAGAAAAAGAGAGAAGGCAGGGCGAGACAAGGCAGATTTGGAAATAGAATGAACAGGCAGAAGGGATAAGAAGTTTTTTTCAAAGAGGTAAAGGGTAGAATATGGTTGGATAGGTGAGAGAAGGATGCTGGAATTATCCAGAGAAACTATATAGTCTAATTACTCCTGAGAGAAATAGCTGAAAAAGTCGGTAGGTGTAGAATTTACATTTACAGAATGGACTTGTGATTGTTTAAGCAAGCTGGTGACCAGAGTTAATCAGGTCAGTGGTTTGGGGAAAAAAGCGAGAAAAGAGAAAGAAGAAGAAAAAAAGAGAAAAGAAAGGGAAAAAAGAAAGAAAGAAGAAAAAAAGAAAAAAAAGGGAAAAAAGAAAAAAAAAAGGGAGGAGGGCACCTCTCAGGCAGGGATGGGCGTGGCGTGATCCGATGCCTCAGGCGGGGGTTCTGCCTTGGCGATTGTGGGGAGGAGAGTGACGGTGCTCCAGTCCCTTCTTGAACCCCGCGCTGCAGCTTGCTTTTTTTTTTTTTTTGGCATGTCAACTCCCCGTTCCGGGGACGCAGCCGAAGTTGGTTGCACTCTTCAACCCAGGCCAGTTCCAATCTCCAAATCCCAGTCTGCGCCCCGCTGAAGTTGCCTTAGACACAGCTTCCCAGACAACCCCCTCGGGCTATTCCAGGCTCCCTGCTGAGCTCTGGGGGCGGGGTCAGGATCGGGGCTTCCTTCTCTGGGTCAGGCTGGCGCGCATGCGTGGGGGCTTGCCTGCCGGGTCCGGGTAGCCCGAGCCCGCTGGAGTGGGGAAAACCGGGTCTCTCTATGGCTCATCACCCGAAACACGAACTCACAGGCAAATTTCCCAGTTTTTAGCTCTTTGCCTTCCCTCTCGAGTTCGAGCCAGCCAGGAGCACGGACGTCCGGTGTCTGCGCGTCTCTTTCAGGGGTCCCAGCCGCCCTGGAGCTACAATGGCGGCAGGCGCGCCACCGCTGGAGTGAGGAAAACCGGGTCTCTCTATGGGTCGTCACCCGAAACACGAACTCACAGGCAAATTTCCCAGTTTTTAGCTCTTTGCCTTCCCTCTCGAGTTCCAGCCAGCCAGGAGCGCGGATGCCCGGTGTCTGCGCGGCTCTTTCAGGGGTCCCAGCCGCCCTGGAGCTACAATGGCGGCAGGCGCGCCGCCGCTCTGAAATGCAACCTCCAGGAGCGGCACAAAGAAGCAGTTTGTGTGCTCAGCCTCCCCCAGGACCAGTTGTCGCGAGGGGACCTGGTGTGCAGGTATTTGGCAAGTACGGTCTTTCTATGCACGGAGCGGAGGTTTTTCTGTCTCAGACTCTCTCCTTTTCCCCTCTCACTCCCCGTAGAGGGTAGAGGGGGATCTCCTCCTACCCTGGAGTCTCCGATCCCGGCCCGATTTTACCTTCCCCGGTTCGCACTCACGTTAGAAGGCTTTCTCAGTGGATTCTGCGTCCTTTTTTCTCCCAGTCTCTCAGGTTTTGTATGGTTTCCAATGGCTTCAGATCTTTTCTGTGTGATGTATGGGCGCGAGTGCAAGTACGGAGCTCCTTACTTCTCCGCCATCTTGCCGAAAATCTTTCTGCCAGGGGACTTTAATACTCCACTTACAGCAATGGATAGAGAAAATAGACAGAAAATCAATAAAGACACAATGGATTTAAATGACACATTGGACCAGATGGATTTGACAGATATATTAAGAACTCTACATCCTGAGGACATGGAATTCACTTTCTTCTCAAGTGCGTATGACACATTCTCCAAGATAGATCATATACTGGGACATAAAGCAGCCCTCAATAAATATAAAAGAATTGAGACCATACCATGCACAATCTCAGATCACAATGCTAGGAAACTCGAAATCAATCACAGGGAGAAGTCTGGAAAATCTCCAAAAACATGGAGGTTAAAGTACACCCTACTAAAGAATGAATGGGCCAATCAGGCAATTAGAGAAGAAATTTAAAACTATATGGAAACAAATGAAAATCAGAATACAACAATCCAAACTCTATGGGATCTGGAAAAAGCAGTCCTAAGAGGAAAGTACATTGCACTCCAGGACTATTTCAAGAAATTAGAAAAAGTGCAAGTGCTAAATCTAACAGTGCACCTAAAGCAACTAGAGGGAGAGCAACAAGAGCACCCCAAACCTAGGAGGAGAAGAGAGATAATAAAAATGAGGGCAGAAATAAACAATATAGAAACCAAAGAACCAGTTGAACAGATCCATGAAACCAAGAGTTTGTTTTTTGAAAAAATAAACAAAATTGACAAACCTTTAGCCAGGCTTCTCAAAAAGAAAAGAGAGAGCACTCAAACAGAAAAAATCATGAATAAAAATGAACTGATTATAACCAACCCCTCAGAAATACAAGCAATTATCAGGGAATACTATGAAAAATTCTATGCCAACAAACTAGACAATTTAGAAGAAATGGACAAATTCCTAAACATACACTCACTACCAAAATTCACACGGGAAGAGACAGAAAACCTAAACAGACACATAACAAGTGAGGAAATCAAATCAATAATCAAAAATCTCCCAATAAATAAGAGCCCGGGCCAGGACGGCTTCCCTGGGGAATTCTACCAGACATTTAAAACAGAATTAATACCCGTTCTTCTCAAACTAGTTCAAAAAATAGAAATCGAAGGAAAACTTCCGGACTCATTTTATGAAGCCAGCATCACCTTGATTCCCAACCCAGACATCTATCTGAAGCCCTCACCTAACATCATCCTCAACAGGGAAAAACTGAGAGCTTTCCCCCTGAGATCAGGAACACAACAGGGATGTCCACTCAGCACTCTGTTGTTTAACATAGTGCTGGAAGTCTTAGCATCAGAAAGCAGACAATAAAAGGAAATGAAAGGCACCAGAATTGGTAAAGAAGAAGTCAAACTTTCAATTTTCACAGATGACATGATACTCTACATAGAAAACCCAACAGACTCCACCAGATGCCTACTAGAACTGATCCAAGAATTCAGCCAAGTTGCAGGGTACAAAATCAACGTACAGAAATCGGTTGCATTTGTATACACCAACAATGAAGCAACAGAAAGAGAAATCAAGAAACTGATCCCATTCAATATTGCACAAAGAAACATAAAATACCTAGGAATAAACCTAACGAAAGATATGAGAAATCTGTATGATGAAAATTATAGAAAACTTAGACGGAAATTGAATAAGACACAAAGAAATGGAAAAACATTTCATGCTCATGGATTGGAAGAATAAATATAGTTAAAATGTCATTACTACACAAAGCAATTTACACTTACAATGCAATCCCAATCAAAATTGCACCATCATTGTTCTCAAAACTAGAACAAACTATTCTAAAATTTGTATGGAACCACAAAATACCTCGAATAGCCAAAGTAATATTGAAGAAGAAAACCAAAATGAGATGTATCACCATCCCAGGCTTTAGCCTCTACTACAAAGCTGTCATCATCAAGACAGTATGGTATTGGCACAAAAACAAACACATAGACCAATGGAATAGAATTGAGAATTCAGAATTGAACCCAAAAGTATACAGCCAACTAATCTTTGACAAAGCAGGGAAGAGTATTCAAGGGAGAAAAGACAGCCTCTTTAACAGATGGTGCTGGGAGAACTGGACAGCAACATACAGAAGAATGAAATTAGAATCACTTTTTACAGCATACACAAAAATAAACTCAAAATGGATAAAGGACCTGAATGTGATACAGGAAACCATTAAAACACTAGAAGAGAAAGCAGGAAAAAACCTCCTTGATCTCAACCGCAGCAGTTTCTTACTTGATACATCCCCAAACGCAAGGGAATCAAGAACAAAAATGAACTCTTGGGACCTCATCAAGATTAAAAGCTTCTGCACGGCAAAGGAAACAATCCATAAACCTAATCAGCAACCAACGGAATGGGAAAAGATAATTGCAAATGACTTATCAGAGAAAGGGCTAATATCTAAATTCTATAAGGAACTCACCAAAGTTCACACCTGAAAAACAAATAATCTAGTGAAGAAATAGGCAGAAGATATGAACAGACACTTCTCCAAAGAAGACATCCAGATGGCCAACAGACACATGAAACGATGCTCAGCATCCCTCCTCATCAGGGAAATACAAATCAAAACCACACTGAGATACCACCTCTCGCCAGTCAGAGTGGCTAAAATGAGCAAATCAGAAGACTCTAGAGGCTGGCGAGGATGCGGAGAAACGGGCACCTTTCTGCACTGTTGGTGGGAATGTAAACTTGTACAGCCCCTCTGGAAAACAGTGTGGAGGTTCCTCAAAAAATTAACACTAGAACTCCCCTATGACCTAGCAATAGCACTGCTAGGAATTTTCACAAGATATACAGGAGTTCTGATGCATAAGGGCACATGTACCCCAATGTTCATAGCAGCACTCTCAACAATAGTCAAAACACGGAAAGAGCCAAAGTGTCCATCAAGGGACGAATGGATCAAGAAGATGTGGTTTATCTATACAATGGAATACTACATGGCAATGAGAAAGAATGAAATCTGGCCATGTGTAGCAACATGGATGGACCTTGAGGGTGTTATGCTGAGTGAAATAAGGCAGGCAGAGAAGGACAGCTACCATATGTTTGCAAGTATAGGAGGATTAGGAGGAACTTAACAGAGGACCAGGGGGAGAAGAAGGGAAATGGTGGGGGAAAGGGAGAGAGGCAAACCATGAGAGACTCTTGAATGCTGAGAACAAACTGAGGACTGATGGGTGTGGGGGAGGGAAATGGGCATGGAGGAGGGCACTTGTGGGGATGAGCACTGGGTGTTATATGGAAACCAACTTGACAATAAACTATTTGTAAAAAAAAAAAACTAAAAATTAAAACTTAAAAAATAAAAAAGAATAACTGCAATTCAGTCATCACCTTGACTAAAGAAAGATTAAGAACCACATGATCCTCTCAATAGGTGCTCAAAAATTACTTGACAAAATACAGCCTCCTTTCTCGAAAAAAACCTCAAGAATGTAGGGATAAAAGAACATACCTCAAGATCATAAAGGCCGTATATAAAAGACTCACAGCTAATATCATCCTTAATGGGGAAAAAAACTGAATCTTCCCTCTGAAGTCCAGAACATGACAAGGGTGTCCACTCTCACCACTATTATTCAACATAATGTTGGAAGTCCTAGCCTCAGCAACCAAACAAGAAAAAGAAATGAATGCATCCAAATTGGCGAGGAGGAAGTCAAACTTTCACTCTTTGGAGACAACATGATACTCCATGTGTAAAACCCAAAAGTCTCCACCAAAAACCTGCTAAAAGGGATAGATAAATTCAGCAAAGTTGCAGGATAGAAAACCAATGAACAGAAACCGGTTGCATTTCTTTTTTTTTTCCGATGTTCTTTTATTTTTTTTATTTATTTATTTTTTTTACAAATAGTTTATTGTCAAATTAGTTTCCACATAACACCCAGTGCTCACCCCCACAAGAGCCCTCCTCCATGCCCACCCCTCCTCCCCCCCACATCCACCAGTCCTCAGTTTTTGTCAGCATTCAAGAGTCTCTCATGGTTTGCCTCTCTCCCTTTCCCCCACCATTTCCGCCCTTCTTCTCCCCTTGGTCCTCTGTTAAGTTCCTCCTAATCCTCCTATACGTGCACACATATGATATTTGTCTTTCTCTGCCTGACTTATTTCGCTCAGCATAACACCCTCAAGGTCCATCCATGTTGCTACACATGGCCAGATTTCATTGTTTCTAGCAAAAAGAGAAATTATAGAATCGATCCCATTTACAATTGCAACAAAACCCATAAAATGCCTAGGAATAAACCTAACCCAAGAGGTGAAAAATCTATGCACTGAAAACTATAGAAATCTTGTGAAAGAAATTGAAGAAGTCACACAGGAATGGAAAAACGCTCTATGCGCATGGATTGGAAGAACAAATAATATTAAAATGCTGATACTACCCAAAGCAATCTACATATTCAAAGTGATCCCTATCAAAGTAACACCAGCATTCTTCACAAATCTAGAACAAACAATTCTAAAATTTGTACAGAACCAGAAAAGACCCCTATAGCCAAAGTAACATTGAAATAGAAAGCCAAAGCTAGAGGCATCACAATTCCAGACTTCAAGCTGTATTACAAAACTTCAATCATCAAGACAGTATGGTACTGATACAAAAGGGACATATAGTCAATGAAACAGAATACAGAACCCAGAAATGGACCCAAAAAAAGTATGGGCAACTAATCTTTGACAAAGCAGAAAAGAATATCCAATGGAGAAAAAGTCTCTTTAGAAAATGGTATTTGGAAAACGACATGCAGAATGGACCTGGGCCACTTTCTTTCAGCATTCACAAAAGTAAACTGAAAATGGATGAAAGACCTAAACCTAAGACAGGAAGCCATCAAAATCCTAGAGAAGAAAACCAGCAACATCCTCTATGACCTTGGCCTCAGAGAATACTTACTTGACATGTCTCCAGAAGCAAGGGAAGGAAAAGCGAAAATGAACTATTGCTTCTGTACAGTGAAGGAAACAATCAGCAAAACTAAAAGAAAACCAACAGAATGGGAAAAGATATCTGCAAATGACATGATCAGATCAGATAAAGGGTAAGTATTCAGTATCTGTAAAGAACTTATCAAACTCAACACCATCCCAAAAAACAAATAATCCAGTGAAGAAATGAGCAAAAGACATGAATAGACACTTTTCTAAAGAAGACATCCAGATGGCTAATAGACACATGAAAAGAAGCTCAACATCACTAATCAGGGAAATACAAATCAAAACCACAATAAGATACCATCTCACACCTGTCAGAATAGCTGAAATTAACAACTCAGGCAACAGCAGATGTTGGTGAGGATGTGGAGAAAGAGGTACACTTTTGCAGTGCTGGTGGGAATGCAAATTTGTGCACCCACTCTGGAATACAGTGTGGAGGTTCCTCAAAAAATTAAAAATAGAACTACCATATGACACAGAAATTGCACTATGAGGTATTTATCCAAAGATACAAACATGCTGATTCAAAGGGGCACACCCACCCAATGTTTATAGCAGCACTATCAACCATAGCCAAAGTATGGATAAAGAAGATGTGGTTTATATACAATGGAATATTACTCATCAATAAAAAAGAATGGAATCTTGACACTTGCAACAACATGGATGAAACTAGAGTGTATTAAGTGAAATAAGTCAGAGAAAGACAAATATCATATTATTCCACTTATAATGGGGAATGTGAGATTTAAGAAACAAATCAGATGAACATATGAGAAGAGAAGCAAAAATAAGATAAAAACAGAGAGAGAGAGACAAACCATAAGACACTCTTAAATACAGAAAATAAACTGAGGGTTCCTGGTGGGGTGATGGGTCAAGGAATGGGCTAAATGTGTGATGGGCATTAAGGTGGGCACTTGTTGGGAAGAGCACTGGGTATTATATGTAAGTGATGAATCACTAAATTCTATTCCTGAAATCATTACACTATATTTTAACTAACTTGGATTTAAATCAAAAAAATAATAATATTTTCTTAAAAATCAAATAAAGGAAGCTAGACCCTACGCTTCCATCATCTTCCATTAGCTCAGAGCTTCCAACAAGATAGAGCTGTCCGCCTACCAGGTAGTGCCTCCCCCCAGAGTTTTATCTCAGGTGTGGCAGTGATTCAAATCCCCACCTTTCAGAGACTTCTGAGATTTGGACACTCAGTGATCCTCTTGTTGGGGCAAGGGGGTCTCGCAGCACTATGGTTGATGCTCGCTTGTCTCAGGAAATGTTCACGCAACTGTGTAGGGACAGCAGCTCAGAGTTGGTGGTAAATCACAACACACAGCTGGCGCCAGGGTTTGCTTCTCTCAGCCTGTGTCTTTGTTCCTATTCAGGTGAATGTGGCAGCCCAATGTTGCCTGCTGGATCTTTTGCCCATGGAGAAGCCATTTCAACCTCTACCAAATGTACTCCAAGCAGTGGAACCACTTCTCCACATGTGACCCAGGGAATCCTCAGACCACACGCTTCGCTCCCAGGATTCTACCCTGCTTCCTCATCAGAGTATGATCAGGCACTGAACTCTGAAACTTCAGACTCTGTGCTCCGCTGTTTATTAAAAAAAAAAAATTGGCAGTATTGAAACCCTCTCTTTTTTCAGTGGTTTTCAGGAACAGTTTTCTTGTGCAGTCACCTGTGTGTGTTTTCACTTTCTCTCTAGTTGCTTTCACGGTTAGTGCTTTCTTGTGCAAACCCAATCTGCTGCTCTTTCTTTCTCTTTTTGTCCTCTCAGTGAAAAGGGCTCCCTTCCCTCTGTAGCATCAGAGTTCTTCTATCCCCCAATGCCCCGCTGCACACCACGTACCTGCTACATTTTCTCCTTCAAATTATGCAATTTGTTCTGTTAATCCTCAGATCATTTTCCTAGGTGTTCAAAATGGTTTGACGTTGATCTAATTTGTTTGAGGGATGAGACAAGCCTAAGGTCCCCTTACTACTCTGACATCTTAACTCATACTTTTTTCTTTTATTAAAAAAATTTTAATGTTTAATTTATTTCTGAGAGAGAGAGAGACAGCATGAGCAGGGGAGGGTCAGAGACAGAGAGGGAGATACAGAATCTGAAACAGGCTCCAGGCTCTGAGCTGGCAGTCAGCACAGAGCCCAACTTGAGACTCGAACCCATAAACTGCGAGGTCATGACCTGAGCTGAAGTCGGACTCTTAACCAACTGAGCCACCCAGGCGTCCCACCTAGTTTTTTCTTTAATAATACTGATATGTCTATAAAAATGACAAAGTTCTATAGTTCTGCATTTTGATTATTCAATGTACTATATATACTAAAGAGGATAAATGATCTTCATGAAAAAGTAATTGTGATATCATTGTTACTTTAAATGTTGATTGTTCTTATACAAATAATTTTTGTAACATTAGTTGAAATTAAAGATCTAAACATGAATTTAGCATTTAATCCTTAAAATGATAAAATTAAACATAAAGGAAGGAATAAAATATTATCCAAGTGTTGACACAAAATTTTATTGCTCATATAATAAACATCATTTGGGGTACCTGGGTGACTCAGCTGGTTAAGCATCTGACTCTGTTTCAACTCAGGTCATGATCTCACAATTCATGAGTTTGAGCCTGGCATTGGGCTACACACTGTCAGGGCAGAGCCTACTTGGGATTCTCTCTCTCCCTTTCTCTCTGCCACTCACCCTAGCTCTTTCTCTGAAAATAAATAAATAAACCTAAATGTTTTTAAATAAACATCATTTAACCTGTAAAATTGAAATACTGAAAACAATTTCTCTAAATTGAGCACTTAATTATATATAGTGTTAACTTCTTAATAGGAATTTTCAAAATATTTATATAATAAAGAATATACCTATTAATTTTAGTTTCAAAACAATTAAAACTTCCTTCTGTTTTTACTGAAGGATAATTATCTATCTCATACCGTCTACTTTGAATCCATTGATGTATGGATGTCACCCAAGATTGAATCAATGATTAAATTAATTCTAGATCTGTTGGTGTCCAACTATAGAAAAGATAAAGAGATGAAGCAGCAAACTCTATTAGTATGATATTTCATGTACACCAATGATTGGAAGTTCTGATGAAAATGAGCAGCTTAACGGATGGAAGGGTGTATACACACACACACGCGCGCCAAGAGTTTGTTGCCATATTCTTAATAGAGAAAGAGTCTCTATTCTTTTTTTTTTTTAACCAATAGTTTATTGTCAAATTAGTTTCCACATAACACTCAGTGCTCATCCCCACAAGTGCCCTCCTCCATGCCCGTCCCTCCTCCCCCCCACATCCATCAGTCCTCAGTTTTTGTCAGCATTCAAGAGTCTCTCATGGTTTGCCTCTCTCCCTTTCCCCCACCATTTCCGCCCTTCTTCTCCCCCTTGGTCCTCCATCAAGTTCCTCCTAATCCTCCTATACGTGCACAATATGATATTTGTCCTTCTCTGCCTGACTAATTTCGCTCAGCATAACACCCTCAAGGTCCATCCATGTTGCTACACATGGCCAGATTTCATTGTTTCTCATTGCCATGTAGTATTCCATGGTATAGATAAACCACATCTTCTTGATCCATTCATCTGTTGATGGACACTTAGGCTCTTTCCATGTTTTAGCTATTGTGGAGAGTGCTGCTATGAACACTGGGGCACTTGTGCTCCTATGCATTAGCATTTCTGTATCCCTTGGGTAAATTCCTAGCAGTGCTATTGCTGGGTCATAGGGGAGTTCTATTGTTCATTTTTTGAGGAACCTCCACACTGTTTTCCAGAGGGGCTGCACCCGTTTACATTCCCACCGGAAAGAGTCTCTATTCTTAAGATGTCATTGTAAGTTGTTTCAAATCTTGATCAATCAAGTCATTACAGTGAACTGGAGAACAATGACTTTTGTCAAAAGCGAAACAAATTTTGTGGTAATACAAGAGAGATTTAAGTTAGCCTAAAGTGCTTTTCACTGTTGAGTAACCTAGAAAGAACATTAAGTCCATAGCTATTTCCTATATACCTGCCCTAGGAGAACATACATATTTTCCTGCTGGATATACCACATATTTATGAATCCCAACAGTTTTCTTTTCAAAAAAATTAAGAGCCTCTAATTTATGAAAAGTTGTGTTTCCAGGCAAAAAGTCTTCTAATACTGAATAAAAAAATGATAAGGAAATGATGTAAATAGTGACTAGAATTATGACATAGTGAACATTCTTTTACATCAGTGTTACCAAGGAGTTGTAAGCCACAACAGTACACTTCATTTGGAGGACTTGCCTAGCTCCAAGAAGTTCTCTCTTGGGTATCCTCTTCCTCTACCCTCAAAAGAATCATATTTTTCTTTCTGATTTTTGTCCAAGTGTTTATGGAATCAAGAATCTGGACTCATCTACCATACTTTATCACTTGTAGCCATCTACACATGGAGTATGTGAACCTGGAAAGTATTTTAAGTTTAAAGGCTTGGGTTTGAAGCTTTGGATTATGTTTAAGATATTTGGTTTCAGTATCTAAGTTAAGGTAAATAGCTATACTCCTATCCCTTTTAAAGGGGTCTAGTTAATTCTTACAGCCTTCTAATCCATTTAAAGTCATATTTGGCAGTTAACATCATAGATTGGAAATTAACTGAATTTGACCTGAGTCTATCAAATGACCAACGACTTGTTTAACTAAACTATTCTTCAGACTGTGAAATAGAGCTATCTTCACTTGTTTTCATGAGTGAAGAGTGAACAAATCTCTATACTTCGTATATTTTTATTTATGAAGAGCAATGATTATTTTGAAATGTTGCCATAAAAACAATATTAGTTAGGTAAACATTTTTGGAGAGAAAAGTTATTTAAAATGGCTTTGATAAGGACTATTTAATCAGGTTTTGTTTATTAAAATCACTACTTTGGGAGCGCCTGGGTGGCTCAGTTGGTTAAGCGTCAGACTTTGGCTCAGATCATGATCTTACAGTTCGTGAGTTTGAGCCCTGCATCGGGCTCTGTGCTGACAGCTCAGAGCCTGGAGCCTGCGTTGGATTCTGTGTCTCCCTCTCTCTCTGTCCCTCCCTCACTCGTGCTCTATCTCTGTCTCTCAAAAATAAATAAATGTTAAAAATATTTAAAATCACTACTTTGACTTCATTTGTTTAATTTTTCACTTTTAGAAATATCACTTACTGTGAAAGCCAATCTTTTTAGACATGGCTGAACACGGGCTTGCACCTACTCTTACTGAAATACCTCCTATAGTTCCAGTTATCAATGGGGACCCCATGCGTCAGGTAAGGATAGTTTTGCTTAATTTTTCATTTTAACTGGACAAACTTTTCTTGAATCCAGCATTGGTTGCTATTTGAAAAAAATGTATCATTTTTATGATTGGTCACTTAGTTTACTAGTTTCTAATCTTTTCACCAACATTGATTTATCTTCCTTGTAGGCCTTTTAAAGTCCCCTTAGAGACATTTAGCATTACCTTAAGCCACATACAACCTCTTTTTAAGTTGCTTTAGCTGCCTTTTCAGCCTCCGTTGATCAGCTAAAAAATCCTGGTGTTGAAAGTTTATACCGTCTGAAGAATAGTTTAACAATATGACTCTAGGGGCACCTGGGCGGTTCAGTTGGTTAAACATCCAACTTCGGCTCAGGTCATGATCTCACAGTTTGTGTTTGAGCCCCGCACTGGGCTTTGTGCTGACAGCTCAGAGCCTGGAGCCTGCTTTGGATTCTGTGTCTTCCTCTTTCTCTGTCCCTACCCCACTCATGCTCTGTCTTTCTCTCTCTCTCAAAAATGAATACACACATTTGTAAAAATTTAAAATTATGACTCTCAAGCAGGCTATTTTTTTCATATTCATTCACAGCTGTAAGTTCAACTTTCTAATATTTAAAAGTAACTTTTTGAGCTGCAATGATTTCTACCTACAGGACTGATCTCAAGAAAGAAAGAGTGTGGTTTAGATATAACATTTATTCATTTAAATTTTTATAATGTTTATTTATTTTGGAAGGAGGGAGAGATAGAATGTGAATGGAGAAGGGGCAGAGAGAGAGGTAGACAGAATCTGAAGCAGGGTGCAGGCTCTGAGCTGTCAGCACAAAGACCAATGCGGGGCTCAAACCCATAAACCACAATATCATGATCTGAGCTGAAGTCAGGCACTTTACCAACTGAGCCACCCAGGTGTCCCTAACATTTATTTATTTAAAGTAATCTATTCAAGGGGCGCCTGGGTGGCTGAGTCAGTTGAGCTTCTGACTCTTGATTTCAGCTCAGGTCACAATCCTGGGGTGGTGGGATCAAACCCTGCACTGGCCTGCTCACTAGGTATGGCGCCTGCTTGGGATTCTCTCTCTCCCTCTAAAATAAAATATAAAATAATTTTAAAAATCTATCCAAGAAAAGTCTTATCTGCATATACAATGTGAAAAGATCACTTAACTTTACTTTGGAGTTCACAAAAAGTAAATATTGTACTTCTGACTTATAATTTGGCTTGACAACACCATATCAAAAGGAACTGAGATAAAAATGATCATATTGAAATTAAAAGTCATTTTTTTACTAGATGGGGAATTACCGTCTGGACACCACTGTTGGAATACAGTATACTACAAATTATTCACAAATGATGACTCATTCTAAGAGAAATACAAGATGGCCTTCTTGTCCGCAATACTGGATACAACAAGTATGTCTGAATTTTACTATCAGATAAGTTTTGTTTTCTGTTTTTTATTTTATTTTATTTATTTATTTATTTTTACTGGAGAGTGGGTGTTTGTCTTTCCATGTCAATACACATATTCTCTATGCCTTATCATATTAAGTTTCACTTTGGTGGGGGAGGACTCATTACTTAGGGATATTGAATTTCTCCTAAGTGCTCTATTGATCCAATTGCACTCTTCTTGTTGAGCATTTCAAAACCTCAATAGTTAGTGAGTCTGGATATTTCTCAAAATGACAATAATGAACCTCCATACTGTTTTCCAGAGTGGCTGCACCATTTTGCATTTCCACCAACAGTGGAGGAGGGTTCGACTTAGCCACATCCTCACCAACACCTATTGTTTTTTGTGTTGTTAATTTTAGCCATTCTAACAGGTGTCAGGTGATAATTCGTTGTAGTTTTGATTTGTATTTCCTTGATTATGAACGATTTTGAACATCTTTTCATGTGTCTGCTGGCAATCTGGATGTCTTCTTTGGAAAAATATCTATTCATGTCTCCTGCCCGTTTTTTAATTGAATTATTTGTTTTTTGAGTGTTGAGTTTTATAAGTTCTTTATATATTTTGGACACTAACCCTTTATCAGATATATCGCTTGCAAATATCTTCTCCCATTCCATAAGTTGTCTTTTAGTTCTGTTGATTGTTTCCTTTGCTATACAGGAGCTTTTTATCTTCATGAGGCCCCAATAGCTTATTTGTCCTTTTGTTTCCCTTGCTTCAGGAGATATATCAAGTAATTGCTAAGTAATTACTGTGGCTAATGTCAAAGAGGTTGCTGCCCGTGTTTTCCTCTGGGTTTTGATGGTTTCAGTAAATTTAGGTCTTTCATTCATTTTGAATTTATGTGTGTGTACAGTGTAAGAAAGTGGTCCAGTTTCATTCTTTTGCACGTGGCTGTCCAGTTTTCCCAACACCATTTTTTGAAGAGCTTTTTTGCATTTGGATATTTTCTGCTTTACCAAAGATTAATTGACCATATCAATGTGGGTTTATTTGTGGACTTTCTGTTCTGTTCTATTGATCTATGTGTCTGTTTTTGTGCCAGTAACATACTGTTTTGACCACTGGTTTTGTAATAAAATCTGAAGTCTGGAATTGTTGTGCCTACAGCTTTGCTTTTCTTTATCAGTGTTGCTTTGGCTTTTCAGGGCCTTTTGTGGTTTTATACAATATTAGGATTGTTTGTTCTAACTGTGAAAAATGCTGTTGGTATTTTGATAAGGATTGCATCAAATGTGTAGATTGCTTTGGGTAGTATAGCCATTTACACAAATTTGTTCTTCCAATCCATGAGCATGGAATGTTTTTCCACTTCTTTGTGTCATCTTCAGTTTCTTTCATCAATGTTTTATAGACATCGGACCACAAGTCATTTACGTCTTCGGTTAGGCTTATTCCTAGGTATCTTATGTTTTTTTTTCACAATTGTAAATGTGTGATTGATTCTTTGATTTCTCTTTCTGCTGCTTCATTACTGGTGTATAGAAATGCAACAGATTTCTGTATTTTGATTTTGTATATTGTGACTTTACTAAATTTGTGTATGAGTTCTAGCAATTTTTTGGTGGAGGTTTTTTTTGGGTTTTCTATATAGAATATCATGTTATAGTGAATGTTTGAATATTTCTTTACTGATTTGAGTGCCTTTTTAAAAAAATTTTTTTTACAAATAGTTTATTATCAAATTAGTTTCCACATAACACTCAGTGCTCATCCCCACAAGTGCCCTCCTCCATGCCCCTCCCCCTCCCCCCCCACATCCATCAGTCCTCAGTTTTTGTCTGCATTCAAGAGTCTTTCATGGTTTGCCTCTCTCCCTTTCCCACACCATTCCCCACCTTCTTCTCCCCCTCGTTCCTCAGTTAAGTTCCTCCTACTCCTCCTATACATGCAAACATATGATATTTATCCTTCTCTGCCTGACTTATTTCGCTCAGCATAACACCCTCAAGGTCCATCCATGTTGCTACACATGGCCAGATTTCATTCTTTCTCATTGCCATGTAGTATTCCATGGTATAGAAAAAGACAGCCTTTTTAACAGATGGTGTTGGGAGAATTGGACAGCAACATGAAGAAGAATGAAACTAGATCATTTTCTCACACCATGCACAAAAATAAACTCAAAATGGATAAAGGACCTGAACGTGAGACAGGAAACTATCAAAACCCTAGAGGAGAAAGCAGGAAACAGCCTCCTTGACCTCCACCGCAGCAACTTCTTACTTGGCACATCCCCAAAAGCAAGGGAATCAAGAGCAAAAATAAACTGTTGGGACCTCATCAAGATTAAAAGCTTCTGCACAGCCAAGGAAACAACCCAGAAAATTAATAGGCAACCAACGGAATGGGAAAAGATAGTTGCAAATGACATATCAGATAAAGGGTTAATATCCAGAATATATAAGGAACTCACCAAACTACACGCCCGAAACACAAACAACCCAGTGAAGAATTGAGTGCCTTTTATCTATTTCTGTTGTCTTATTGCTGTGGCTCGGATTTCCAAGACTAACAGGGGTTAAATAAGAGGGGTGAGAATGGATATCCCTGTCTTGTTCCTCAAAAAGTTAAAAATAGAACTACGTTATGCTCCACAAATTGCAGTGCTAGATATTTACCCAAAGGATACAAAAAATACTAATTTGAAGGGATATAGCATCCTAATGTTTATAGCAGCATTATATACAATACCCAAATCATGGAAACAGTACAAATGTCCACTGACTGATGGGTGGATAAAGAAGTGGTAGATCTATACAATGGAATGTTATTCAGCTATAAAAAATAATGAAGTCTTGCCATTTGCAATGACATGGACAGAGCTAGAGAGCATAATGCTAAGGTGAAATAAGTCAATCAGGGAAAGACAAATACCATATAATTTCACTTATATGTGGAATTTACAAAATAAAACAAATGAGTAAAGAAAAAGAGAGAGACAAACCAAGAAATAGACTCTTAGCTGTAGAGGAAAAAAAACGGTGACTACCACAGGGGAGGTTCCTGGGGAGACGAATTAAATAGGTGATGAGGATTAAATTTTGTGATGAGCACTAGGTGTTGAATGCAAGTGTTGAATCACTAAACTGTACAGCTAAAACTAATATTACACTATATATTAAATAACTCCAATTTAAATAAAAACTTTTGAAAATTACAATAATGACTTTGCATAGATTAATTAACAAAAAAGTATGTCATCAAAGAATGGTTTATTTCTAGATTATATTGGTGCAAGTTAATCCCGGGGAGACCCTCACCCTCAAATCTGATGATGGGAATATTCAGAATATCCAAGGTCAGTAAAAGTATAATCAGGTGTGTATTACTTGAAAGCAAATAGATTACTAGTAACCTATTCCATTAGTATCCTTTCCTGTCGTAGCCAGATGGAATGCTCTTAAATTTATATAGTCCTCACAGGAGGATAATATCAATAGAACAACCAGGGCTAGTCTTACTAGAAATCTTCATGTAAGTTATATTTTTTAAAATTGAAGATTAATTGAAGAATTCCATTTGAAAAAGTTCATATTTCGGATATATTGATGGCCACTGATAGTTTTAGACTATTCTCTTATTGGAGGTGATTACTGAGGTCTTCAGAGAGTGATTTATTCATACATTCAAATATTTCTTTAGTGCCTATCATGTTCCAGTACTATACTAGATATTTAAAATACAACAATAGACAAGAGGGGGTTAAATTTCTTATATATGCATATTAATTTGCTATATGCATATGCATATAGAACTGATTCCACTGCAATATAAAATTAATATTTATGTCCTATAAGATTTAGTATTATTTCAAATTGTGATGACTGTTTCTATTCTTATGCCAATTATTGTGTATCCTGAAGTGCCTTAGAGCTATGTCTCAAGAAAATTTTTAAGTATTATCATTTAGCAATGGATTCCATATAGCTGCTATATAAATTTTATTGCAAACTCATATTTATTATTTTCCCAATTATTAAACATAAATTACCATTCTAGGACTTGAGAGCCACATATATTTTTTAAACTAAGCATTAATTATAATAACCTCAGATAAACAAAAGAATGATGACTCATAAAAGTTTCCATTCTGTGTCGGATTTTTAGTTCTTATGCAATTGTATATATAAGACAGTAAGAATACCTGGGATAAAAATAGGGCATCACATGAGTAGTATTGGGTCCTTCTCTATATTATTCTGTTTTCTAAAATTTATGTCACTTTACTATTAGCAATGAAAAGCTTAAAATTTAAATATATAACATCACTATATGAAATATATTTTATGGTTCATAGTAAAACTATTACTCAATATATACATAAGTAAAAGTACAATTATACATGAAAGCTCATAGTTCATTTTTACTAGCAGTAAAATCTGCCAACATTTTTATAATATGAATTTTACCCAATCCATATTATATGCTTTATTTTCCATCATTTGTGATGAATTTGCATTGATTCATCTACATTCATACCTAGTTTCCTTTGCAAGTAAACAACTTGCACTTTCAAAATGGCTGGTTATTGTTAAATTTTGGGGCTAATTTTCACTGTGAAAAGTTAAATGGACTTTGTTTAAAGTTATTAAAGAATTTATTAATAAAATTCTCTTTTAGGTCCCGCTGATGTACCTCTAATGTCACCAAGTGGCACTTTGCCACCAATATATCTTCCTCTGGGTTACATGTCTCAGGTATACTAGTATGTTTTTATTTAATATTTAGCACTAAGGCATCATTTAACAGTTATTTTTATGTCACTATATGATAAGAGAATTTCTGGAATACTATTTAGTTGTTCATTTTATTGTTATCATCATTACTAAAAAGCAATTGCAGTGATGCTTATCCAAATCTCCCTTAGATTGTCTTGTAAATAATGCCTTATTCATTTAACAAATGTTTATCTCTTCATACTTATTAATCCTCTATTTTTTTATTTCTGAGTACCTTAACCAATCTTAATTATTTATTACAATTGCTGCAGTAATGGTTTCCGATTAGTCCCTAAAATTCCTTAGTAATTACTTAGTATTTTCAGTTCAGTAGTATTTCATTCTCAGATACTGGACAAAAAAGAGCACTTTTTACAAATTCTTCAAATATTTACTAAGCACTTAAATAAACAAGGAAGTTTGGCTCCTATAGATATTAATAAGATATTCCATGGCCTCAGAAATTTTATAATTGAAGATGTGTCTTTTTCTATTGCACAACTGTGGAAATCAAGAACATGCTAAATAAGGCAATATGGTTTGACTCTAAATGGAATTATCTATTTCAACAATACTTAACAAAATTACAAATGCATATACTTTTTCACTTAGCAATTCCACTTTGAGGAATTTATCCTACAGATATATTTTTTATAAATTTGGAATAATAAATGTGCAAGATTATTCATTACAATATTGTTCTAATCACAGAAGGCTGGAAACAACCCACATGCTTGTCAAAGAAGGATTGTGTATAATGGAGGACATCCATATAATGGAGTACAATGCAACTATGCAAAAAAGTGGGGAAGTTCTATGTAATGATATATTACAAATTATTCTTCCTTTTATGTCGTAAAAAGGAGAAAAAATAAGAATCTGTATTCTTGCTTGTATAGACAAATTCTGGAAGGATTCATAAGGAACTAAGAACAATAGTTATCAATGGGGGCATTGAGCAGGTAAGGTTTAAGAGGGATATTTTTCATATATAGTTTTTTTTTATACCTTATGGTTTTAAACCATGTCAATATATTATCTATTGTCAAAAAAGTACCTTTCTGAAAGCTATGCCTGTGGAGACAAGAAAGAATTATCTTGGGGGCACCTGGGTGGCTGAGTTGGTTAAGCATCAGACTTCAGCTCAGGTCACGATATCACAGTTTGTGGGTTCGAGCCCTGCGTCTGGCTCTGTGCTGAAAGCTACCTCAGAGTCTGGAGCCTGCTTTGAATTCTGCGTCTCTCTTTCTCTCTCTCTGACCTGACCCTTCCCTTCTCTCTCTCTCTCTCTCCCTCTCTCCCTCTTTCTCTCTCTCTCTCTCTCTCTCTCTCTTTCTCTCTTTCTCCTCTCTCTCTGAAATAAATAAAACATTTAAAAAAGAAACAAAGAATTATCTTGTCTTATGCTTGATATAGCTTCACTTCATTATTACTTTTTGATCCTTTAGATTTTCTAAATTAAGAGCACAGGACATAAATCTAAAACTTAGTAGAAAATGCCAAGTTTTATTAATTCCAATATGTTTATATGTTTCTGTCTTCCAAGTTAGGTGGTGGAAGAAAATGGCATTCGCAAAATTATCATTGTGCCTCAAACAATTGACTATCACACAACCATGCCTGCTCCTATACCACAAGTACCACACTTCATCACACCGTCCTCTCCTATATATCCACAAGGTCCTCAACTTACGTATCCCCCAGCTCAAGGGGGACTTCCAGCACCTTACATCCAAGAGCCTATGCCACAGCAGCTGCCACCACCACCACTCCCACCACCACTGCTGCCACCACCAGAAGCAGTTATATACCACAAGCAGCAAGGTAGTATATAATTTTTCTAAATAGGAAATATTTTGAATTTGTTAAAATTAACAGCTTTGGGAAATTATTAAAATGAAAAAAGTAGAAAATAGTAACATTTTCATAAATGATTGCATTTCATGCATGTATATTAGGATTGATGAAAATAAGCACTGGTCTGCATCTTAGATAAAATGCTCATAAACATAATTTTCTATAATTTTTTGTACTTTGATATAACATGCGATTTATGATATTTATTTTTACTGATTGGGTCGATATAATTATATCACTAAATCATAAAAGAATGTTTTGATTATTACTATCATGCAGGGGGAATATAAAAGACATTGATGGGTCAACATTACAATCATCTTAGAACCTTAAATTTTGGATGTAGAGATATTCCCTAGGAAAACACTATCTGTATTTGCTCATGTTTTTCTTTCTGTACATATCAAAACCTTATAGAAACACATACTCACATACCTAATAACTGTATTACAAGAAAATAGGAAAAATTTGAACAGTTAGCATGGCTTATCACTGCTTTTTTTTTTTTGCTGATTTGAAGAATATACTAAAAAGAACTTGAGATATGTAATTATTATAATTACTAAGTAGTATTCCATTGTCTCTTTTAGAAACTTATTCCCATGGAAGACCAAATTATAACCAGTTTGATGAAAGGGCTGCTAAAATGGAAGAACATATGAAGAAAAACCTGGGAGAATGTCAAGTAGGCAGACACAAGAATAGCAATATGGTTATCAGCACCTCTTTGCTTGTGAACAAAACCAATGATTTTTCCAGTATTCCTCTTACTCCAAGCACTTACACTGTGGGCTTTGCTCCAAGTACCCGTACTTTTGACAATACCTTGAGCACCTACACTGTGGAGAATGCTACACAAACCTACATTGTTGACAGTGCATCAAGTACCTACACTGCGGACAATACTTCAAGCACTTTCGCTGTGGACAATGTTCCATGCACTTACAATGTTGAAAATACTTTGAGCTCTTACACTGTGGAGAATGGTCCAAGTACCTACACTGTGAACAATGCTCAGAACATTTACACTGCTGACAATACTCCTAGTACTTACACTGTTGACAACCCTCCAAGCACTAACATTGCTGGCAGTACTCCCAGCAATTCTTCCACTAACCATGTACCTAGTACTCCCACTACAGACAGTGCTCTTCCTTCCACCATTGATAGTGTTCCAAACCCTCCCAGCACTAATTATGTCCCCAAGATTTCTACTTCTGATAGCACTCCCAAGCCATTACCTACTGACAGCACTCCAAGCCCTTCCATTTGTGACCATGCTCCTAGCACTCTCATCTCTGAAAGTGCTCCCAGCACTCCCATCCCTGAAAATGCTCCCAGCACTCCCAACTCTGAAAGTGCTCCCGGCGCTTCCATCTCTGAAAGTGCTTCCAGTACTTCTGCCACTGATGGTGATCTCAGTGCTTCCAATGCTGCCAGCAATTCCAACCATGTCAGTGCTCATGTTGAAACTAGTCATGGAAAGAAATGGAATGCTACAAGAAGTACAGACATCAAGCAGAAACCAGGTGGAAAACAAAACAAAGCATCATCAAATGCTGCAGAAAAAGGTAAGGTCAGGAGTTTGGTTTTGTTTGTTACCAATGAATAAACACCCTAATGTTTAGGAATCTCAGTACACCTTAAATATTTAGGTGCCATTTTCTGGTTCCATTTCCTCTTGTCTTCTTGTTTGTATCCTTAAATCTAAATTCTTAATGAAACCATGGTTGAAATTCTTTTTTAAATCATGGAGAAATGACCATCATCATACAAAATGTGTCATATTTCATATGCACACCACATAACTTTTTCTAGTTGCCCCCAGTGAAACATTACAAATTATTTTATAGTTGTAATTCACATTATTTCATTTCTTTTTAATTTTTTTTTATTTTTTAATGTCTTATTTATTTCTGAGAGAGAGAGAGAGAAAGGCAGACAGACAGACAGACAGCACGAGCAGGGGAAGGTCAGAGAGAGAGATACAGAATCTTAAACAGGCTCCAGGCTCTGAGCTAGCTGTCAGCACAGAGTCTGAGGCAGGGCTCGGACTCACGAACAATGAGATCATGACCTGAGCCAAAGTCGATGCTTAACCGACTGAGCCATTCAGGCGCCACACATTATTTCATTTAAATCGGGGACTCTGTCTTTTGTCAGAGTCTGTTTGAAAACATACACTTTACACTCCTCTCTTCCTTTAAAACCCTAATGTAAATTGCTACCAGGTGTTTAGTAGCTCTCCTGGTGATGATGTATTTGTAGTTGGATAATAGACATTTAACTTCTTTCTCTTGTTTTTGCCAATGTAATATTTTATTTTGGGGTGTTTTCTTTTAGAATGCATAATAGAACGTGGAAAGTCATGCTGTTTCAGCATTGAGAAACCTATAGTAAGTAACTAAACTGAATATTTAAACATTCTTTTTAATTTACTTTTTCACTCTAAAATGTGCAAATTCACTGATATTTTTCCTCTAGTAAAGTTTTAATTTGAAGCCACCTGGTTAAAATTTCATAGTCTCATTTAGCTATATATACATAAATATTCAGAATGGTATTATTAAAAATAATGTTAATGGCATTGCTTAATCATAGTATTTAAGCACCTAATATAAGAACAATATTCTTAGCATCAAAAAGATGTAGGGAAAGATTATACCTATAAGTTACAGATTATACCTTTTAAATGTCCCACCTGAATTTTTTTTTTTACAAATAGTTTATTGTCAAATTAGTTTCCCCACAAGTGTCCTCCTCCATGCCCACCCCTCCTCCCCCCCCCCACATCCACCAGTCCTCAGTTTTTGTCAGCATTCAAGAGTCTCTCATGGTTTGCCTCTCCCCCTTTCCCCACCATTTCCGCCCTTCTTCTCCCCCTTGGTCCTCTGTTAAGCTCCTCCTAATCCTCCTATATGTGCACACATATGATATTTGTCTTTCTCTGCCTGACTTATTTCGCTCAGCATAACACCCTCAAGGTCCATCCATGTTGCTACACATGGCCAGATTTCATTGCTTCTCATTGCCATGTAGTATTCCATGGTATAGATAAACCACATCTTCTTGATCCATTCATCTGTTGATAGACACTTAGGCTCTTTCCATGTTTTAGCTATTGTGGAGAGTGCTGCTATGAACATTGGGGTACATGTGCTCCTATGCCTCAGCATTTCTGTATCCCTTGGGTAAATTCCTAGCAGTGCTATTGCTGGGTCATGGGGAGTTCTATTGTTAGTTTCCTGAGGAACCTCCACACTGTTTTCCAGAGGGGCTGCACCAGTTTACATTCCCACCAACAGTGTAGGAGGGTGCCCGCTTCTCCACATCCTCACCAGCATCTAGAGTTCTCTGATTGGCTCATTTTAGCCACTCTGACTGGCGTGAGGTGGTATCTCAGTGTGGTTTTGATTTGTATTTCTCTGATGAGGAGCGATGCTGAGCATCGTTTCATGTGTCTGTTGGCCATCTGGATGTCCTCTTTGGAGAAGTGTCTGTTCATATCTTCTGCCCATTTCTTCACTGGGTTTGTTTTTTGGGCGTGTAGTTTGGTGAGTTCCTTGTAGATTCTGGATATTAACCCTTTATCTGATATGTCATTTGCAACTATCTTTTCTCATTCCGTTGGTGGCCTATTAATTTTCTGGGTTGTTTCCTTGGCTGTGCAGAAGCTTTTAATCTTGATGAGGTCCCAACAGTTTATTTTTGCTCTTGATTCCCTTGCTTTTGGGGATGTGTCAAGTAAGTTGCTGCGGTGGAGGTCAAGGAGGTTGTTTCCTGCTTTCTCCTCTAGGGTGTTGATAGTTTCCTGTCTCACGTTCAGGTCCTTTATCCATTTTGAGTTTATTTTTGTGCATGGTGTGAGAAAATGATCTAGTTTCATTCTTCTGCATGTTGCTGTCCAGTTCTCCCAACACCATCTGTTAAAAAGGCTGTCGTTTTTCCATCGGATATTCTTTCCTGCTTTGTCAAAGATGAGTTGGCTGTAAACTTTTGGGTCCACTCCTGAGTTCTCAATTCTGTTCCATTGGTCTATGTGTCTGTTTTTGTGCCAATACCATACTGTCTTGATGATGACAGCTTTGTAGTAGAGGCTGAAGTCTGGGATGGTGATCCCTCCCGTTTTGGTTTTATTTTTCAGGATTACTTTGGCTACTCGGGGTCTTTTGTGGTTCCATACACATTTTTGGATAGTTTGTTCTAGTTTTGAGAAGTATGCTGGTGCAATTTTGATGGGAATTGCATTGAATGTGTAGAGTGCCTTAGGTAGTAATGACATCTTAACTATATTTATTCCTCCTATCCATGAGCATGGAATGTTTTTCCATTTCTTTGTGTCTTCTTCAATTTCTTTCATAAGTTTTCTATAGTTTTCATTATACAGATCTCTTGTATCCTTGGTTAGGTTTATTCCGAGGTATTTTAAGGTTTTTTGTGCAATTGTGAATGGGATCAGTTTCTTGATTTCTCTTTCTGTTGCTTCATTGTTGGTGTATAAAAATGCAACCGATTTCTGTACGTTGATTTTGTACCCTGCACCTTGGCTGAATTCTTGGATCAGTTCTAGTAGGCTTCTGGTGGAGTCTGTCGGGTTTTCTATGTAGAGTATCATGTCATCTGCGAAGAGTGAAAGTTTGACTTCCTCTTTGCCAATTCTGATACCTTTGATTTCCTTTTGGTGTCTGATGGCTGATGCTAGGACTTCCAGCACTATGTTAAACAGCAGTGGTGAGAGTGGGCATCCCTGTCGTGTTCCTGATCTCAGGGGGAAAGTGTCCCACCTGAATTTTTGATATTTATTTTAGGTTTCTGATATTCAAACAAGATCTGCTGTTATTTCATGGAAACTACATGGTTCTAAGAAATGTGATCACATCAAATCTCCTGTGACATTTGAACTGGCAATATCTAACAGTGGTAAAAATGGAAAATATAAAAATATATAAATGTAAGTCTGTTTCTTTTTAATCATCTCTAATTTCTCATAATTCAGTTCAAATAAGCCATCTAAATGTATAGACCTCAACTTATACCTTGGCTGAGTTCTAAAGTTCTTTTCTGAAAAATTTTCCAAGCTTTAAATTCAATTTTGTACTAAAATAGTTTTATATGTGGTGGGAGTTTGCCAGGTCAGTCCATGAAATTCAATATATCCTAAGTATGTTAGTGCTGAGAAGGACCTTAAATATCAACTAGTCCATTCTCTTCCGTTTACAGCTTTCCCTTTTAACAATTTTATACTCGGGAGAAAAATGTTCCCTCCAATTCTCCCTTCTCGTTTTTCACTTAGGTCATTTTAGGGGAAAAAAAATTCACTTTATGGTA